>VANL01000017.1:0-126583 GCA_006352455.1 Brachionus sp. 'Tiscar' | reverse complement strand
AAGAAAGAGTATATATCCTAGTTGAAAAGTCTAATCTTTGGAAAAATGTGTATCAGTTCGATATAACAAAAGATTTTTCAAAAAGTTGTATTTTTTTCAGGGTAATTACAAGTCTATGACATCAACTTTTTCATCAAAAATGAAGTTTTCAAACAATGATTTTGTATCAATTGCACTTAATAATTCATTAGATTTAAGTTTTGCACCACGATTTTTAGACTCGATGCGGAACCATTTAGTTTTTACTTCACCAAAAATTCCTTTTTATGAAATTATTTAGTTATTAATAAAATTTAAGGTAAACAAATGAGCCTGGCCAAGATTTCGAGCCGAGCCAAGCATATCCTATTAAGTCAATATTGAGCTTTGAAAATATTTAGAAATTTGCAAGCCTGAGTTTAATTTTGGAAAAATTTATAAACTTTACCTTTATATACCTATATATAATTAAATTTGATTTTGCTATTTTTTTGTTTAAAAACTTTTATCTTTTGAATTTATTAAGGCAATTAAATCATAATATTTCGGTTTTCAATAGGATTTCGACCCTGTAATCGAGCGAGGTATACAATTTCTATATTGAAAGTATTCTTAAATAGATTTTCTTTAAAATTGCTAACATTCTTTGCGGCAATTAGATTCTTTCTAGCTTTGATCATCGAATTGACTGTAAAAATTCGTTTTCTTGTTATTCTATCATATGAATAAAATAGATAATATTTGTCATCTCTCCAACGATGATCACAATGCAATAGCCGAATACGAAAATATTGTGCCAACGTAACTGAATTACAACTACCCTCAAAATAAACTTTTGCATTCGGAAACAAATTAGGAAATATTTTTGCCTCAGTGTCACTATCGTTTGAATAAATTGTAACCTTTTTGTATTCTTAATTTTTGTCTTTTACGAACGAATAGCGAATTTTATTATCAATTTTTTCGACGAATTGTCGACAATGACTTTCATCTAAATTTATTACCAACCCGGTATCAGTTTGATTTTTGTCTTTTACGAACGAATAGCGAATTTTATTATCAATTTTTTCGACGAATTGTCGACAATGACTTTCATCTAAATTTATTACCAACCCGGTATCAGTTTGATTATTTATCTCTATTTGGATACAGTTTTTTTTGCTTGATAATGTTGTCTATTCAACTGAAGGATATCCATTAAAGGTCCCTGTTGCATCAGATATTTTAAAATGGCCATCGATTCGCTCGATTGAAGCTAAACTTTTTTGATAAGGCGGATTGTTTGACTTAAGCCCTAAAAGAGCATCTTTTATAAGTTTGCTGTCATTAGTTTGATCATTTTCTTCGTTATTTAATATAATCCCAAATGAACCATTGAGTTCTCCATTAGATTTTTTTTAAAAAATTGATCTTTCCATTCATATGCCAATAAGAATGATTAGTAGTTTGTTATGTAAAACAAAACATCGTTCATAACGCTAACTTATTATATTGAAAATAACTATTAACGTTTTTTATTTGCGGAGGAATAGTGCATATTTCCGCAAAAACAATTAATGGTTTATTTCTTTTAAACGCTTGAAAATTATGAAAATTTTTCGTTCATTGCTGAGGTGAAATCACCGAACAAATTTGAGGATTTGACTTATATTTTTCGTTTATTCTCTTTAACTTCATGCTAAATTGTTAGCGTAAATTACTTTTAAACAGCAATTACATACAAAAGGAATACATAAGCTATTAATTTTAGTTTGGAAACTTCAAAAATAGATTTGAATTAAAATTTAAATGTTTTCAAAGAAGTTCTTTCTTAAATGAAAAAAAATCTAGATTTAATAACATTATTTATTATTTTTAGTCATAATTTAGCGCTTTTTTTTGTTCAATTAAATTAAAAACGACATTTTTAAAGTTTTATTATCATTTTTGAATATTATCATTATTGATTTTCATTTTAGAATCGAATACAATTGTAAATTGTTGCAAATCTTTTATGATAAAAATCTTCAGATATATAATACTCTGTTCATTTTTATCGCATTTAAAAAAATAATTTTGTTATAGTACATTTTATGTTAATTTTAGTTATATTAAAATTTTTTTATTAGTTATTACAATAATTTTTAAAAAATTTTATTAAATATTAAATAAAATATGTTAAATAAATTTAATTGAACTTAAATTTTCAAATCTTTTATACTTTTATTTAGATTTCGTCTTTTGATTCGCTTGCTTCGAGAACCAGATTCAGTGCTTTACAATGATTCTTTCATCTGAATTTGACCTTTAGTTTTTTCACCAAAACTCGAACATATTCCATTCTTCACTATCGATTCATTTTACTTTTAAATTACATAAATTTTACTCACAAAAAATTATAAATATTAATATAGACAAAATTATTCATCCTGAAATAACTGGATAATTAGCTTATCCTCCTCGTGATCGTTTAAAATTTTATAAAAACTTTAATATGGAATATTAAACCTTTCGAAAGCTTGCTCTTTGAGGTATTTTCGTTTTTTTGTAGGCGCTCGTTTTAAACGCCCAACCCGTTCTGGGCAAATAAATTGAATCGCATGATAATAATCACTTAACATTCACAATATTCTATGAATTGTTATGGTATTTAACAATATCATCCTATCAAACTAAAAATGTTTAACGATCAATTAGACAATATTAAAATCCACTGAGTCCTTTTCTTTTATCCTTGCATGAATTCATGCCTGTGTTGAGCAAAAATTTTTGTTTTTTTTTAAAATAGCTCCTGATTGTTTGCTTTGCTTTAAATTTTTTTAGATTTTCTATCAATTTTTCCGATTTTGGATTCGAATTCATTTTTTTTTTGTTTTATTTAATTTCAATATTAATCAACTTTTATATTATTTTTCGAAACTCAAATTTTCGCCATTAATTAAAATTTTTAATAAAATTCTTAAACTTTTAGAATAATGTACTTTGATAGTAACCTAAGTATTTTTAATATTTTATTAGTTAAAAAAAATTGTGGTTTAAATGAAAGATTATTAAATTATAGAATCTAAAGAAAATAAAAAATTTTTTTTTCCCAAAAAATTTATTTTTTTCCGGGTTTATTGCAAGTACATGACATTAGTTTTTTCATCATAAAATTGGTTTTCTAACAATGATTTTGAATCAATTGCACTTAATATTTCCTTAGATTTAAGTTTTGTATCAAAAATCTTGAAAAGAAACATTATAATAACAATAAGAAAGCATGAACTCTTATTTAAACAATTAATTTTTTATTTATAAAAAATAATCGTGGTTTAAATGAAAGAAGAAAAACGATTATTAAATAATAGAATCTAAAGAAAATAAAAAAAATTTTTTTATCAAGTTCTTTTATTAGTTCAAAGAATATTTAAAATAAGGAATAAGTATATATCCTGATTGTAAAGTCTAATCTTTCGAAAAATATTTATCAGTTCGATATAACAAAAGAACCAAAAAATTGTATTTTTTTCGGGTTTATTGCAAGTACATGACATTAATTTTTTCATCAAAAAAGTTTTCTTACAATGATTTTGCTTCAATTGCACTTAATAATTCCTTAGATTTAAGTTTTGTATCAAAAATCTTGAAAAGAAACATATAATAACAATAAGGAAGCATGAGCTCTTATTTGTACGATTGAGTTTTTATTTATAAAAAATAATTGTGGTTTAAATAATAGAATCTAAAGAATAATAAAAAAAAGGTTTTTTTAACGTTTTTTTAACTAGTTCTTAGAATATTTAAAATAAGGAAAAAGTATATATCTGTTCATCACCGAAACCTGGTTCACAAGCAATTTAATCACGAACCCGGATGACTTTACCCTTTTCACTAAACACCTCAGTTATTCTTCCGGTGGCGGAGTCGCAATCTACGATAGACCTTCGGAGAATCCATCCTCGACATACTCAACTCAATTAAAGTAGCAAATGAGCTAGTGCATAAGAAGAAGTTCACTGGACTACTGATCACCGGGGATTTCAATTATATGACATCGACTGGAGCTCTTCCTACGCCTTAACCAAAAGAAAAGTAAGACCGATTTGCAATGATTTCATAGCCAAATTCAAAGAGACTCATTTACAACAACATGTCACCGAACCAACACTTAGCAGCAATATGTTGAATCTTATTCTCGGCAACTCCTGTCCCCACATATTCGCCGTCAAAGTAAACGCCCCGCTAGGGGTATCCGACAAGAATAACCTGGACTGACTCCTCACCTGGGATTTCACCACCAACAGTTCCCCATTCATACCTACCGATCCTAAACTGCCGGAACAACGTTAACTATGATTAACTCAGCAGCCTCCTAAACTCGATCAACTGGCACTCATCCCTAAACAATCCTGTCTTCGAAGTCAACTATGAAACTCTGCTCAGTGCATAGGATTCAGGTGTGTCAAAGTTTGCTCCTAGCTACACTATCTCTCCTGCTTCTAAAGCCAACAAGCAAAGATCCAAGTGGTTCTACAAGACACTGAAGAAGCTACCCCATCTCAAATAAAAGCTATTCATATGTACTAGAATCCATCCTTGAAACTCCGACATTAAGGATCGATATCGGAATGTATGCTTCTCCAAATGAAGTCCCTCAGAAAAGCCCGCTTGAAAAAAAAGCTAAATATCATCTCACTTAGCAAACACAACCCCAAGTTGATCTACTCGTATGTGAAAGGTCAAAGAAAGCTACCCACCCAGATACGCTCCCTCTTCGACCCAAAAGGTAACAACATTACAGACATGCCAAAGATTGTGAATATGCCTAACGTCCATTTCTTCTCAGCTTTCAACCCAGTCACCCACCTCCCTGTTCCTACTGTAAAATCTCGGTTTGGACTTTAGGGATTTAAGCCAAGAAATAAATAAAACAATTAAATTTAGTTAAAGTTTTTTTAAATGGAATCCAAAGTTATAATAAATAGTTAGTGGTTTATATAGTAGCTAGAATGTGTGCTCTAGCTGCAGCTAATCTTAGAACATGCAACTCTAATAACATATAGAAAGATGTCAAGACTTGGGTCTTAACATAGCTCCCCCTTTAAAAAGAAGGACTAAAACGTTGCTGGCGAGTTCCCACTAAAAACAGAACAAAAAAAAGAGAAACAAACATTTAGTAGAAAAAATATAACAAAAAAGAAGTGAACTCACACTAGTTATAAAGGACTCGGTGATATTAGTTGTGGGCTAACTTCGAACGGCAAACTTGGCATCGTTCTGGGACGTCCCGATCGGAGTTGCGGACGTACCTGTACATACAGTCCTCGCACATGAGGTGTCAGCATTTGAATAGCAGTTCTCGAACTGCTCGAGGCACACTGGACATGGTCCTCCAATGAATCGATAGGCCTTTGTCTTTGGTGGCCTGGAGAGTTGTCTGATCGAAACAAAGTCCGATCTTTGGACTGGCTGTAGGCTTCCGGTGGCCTGTCTTTGGATTTGCGATGGCCATCGTTGGTTTCCTTGTTCGATCAGGAGATCACCGATCAAAACTCGACTGTTGTTCAGTTGCGCCTGCAGTTGTTGTTGGTTGAGTTCCAATCGGCTGACTTAATTTTGCAAGTCATTTATCAGTTGGCGGCTCTCTGCCAATTCAGTTTCGGCATTGTAAGCCCGCTGATTGGCAACTTGGCCTCAAGTCGCTGTTGTTGGCACTGCCTGAAGCTCTGTTTGAGCTTTCGCATTTCCTCAAGGAGCTCCTCCATCAGCCGGGACACCCTTGGGGTCACTGACTCCTTCTCCCGTTGGGCACCAAATGTAAAGTCTCGGTTTTGATTTTAAGGAGTGAACAACAAAAAAGAAGTGAACTCACACTAGTTATAAAGGACTCGGTGATATTAGTTGTGGGCTAACTTCGAACGGCAAACTGGGCATCGTTCTGGGACGTCCCGATCGGAGTTGCGGACGTACCTGTACATACAGTCCTCGCAAAAAAGTTAGAATTATTCTGAACAAACTAGATAAATACAAGTCTCAAGGTTCTGACAAACTTAATCCCTATGTTTTACGTGAATGCGCCTACGCCCTTGCCGAAGCTTTCTCCCTTATCTTCTGCCAGTCATATAAATCCGGGAAGCTCCCCACTTACTAGAAAGAAGCGAATGTTACCACGATCATCAAGAAAGGTAGCAGAACCGACTCGATATCATAACCGAAGCTTCAAGTCGCGGATTCACCTCGATCACAGTCTTCCTCGATTTTGCCAAAGCCTTCGAAAACTCCGCCAGGCCTTCCATGCCTGGAATCCTCAATCCTACAAGTCCCTGTACACTGCTTTTGTCCGACCTCACCTCGAATATGCCACCTCAGTAAGGAATCCCCATAGAAGATCAGATGTAAGGATCATCGAAATCATCCAAAGGAGAGCAACCAAACAAGTATGCCTTCCAAGTAAGGCTAGCCATCCTGAACCTAACGACTCTCGAATCACGCAGATCAAGTGACCTCATCTCCCACTACAAGATCGCAAATGGACTACTTTACGTTAACTGGCTGGCCTCAACAAAACATTTGTCGTCCATTGCCTGCCACGGCCCAGCCAACGCAATCAGGGGTCACAAAAAACGCCTTTTTGTCCAACTATCTAACTGCCCGGCGCGAACAAAATTCCAAAATAACAGAGATGCATCTAATCGTCCCACATTCCTATTCGCCAGACGCACAACCAGTCATCATAGCGATTCTAGTTGTTTTGGATTGCTCGCAGGGTGATTCCCTGCTATGACTCAATTTATTATTATTATTATATAAAGAAACTTTACTAGAAATTATCAAATTTCTATCTTGGATTTACAAAAAAATTAGAATTCTATAATTTATTAATTTTTTTAAGATCATTTCAATTTGGATTTCAATAAAAATTAATGATTATTTAAGGATTTTTTTCCTTAATTTCTCTTCCCAAAAGATTTTCTTCATTAAATCTTATAATTTTAATTTATTCTTAAAATTACTTTAAAATTTGTATAAATTTTAATGATTTTCGAATTTTTTTGTTAATTTTTCTAATTTTTCTAATTTGATTTTATAATCTAAAATATTCAAGAAAAATTAAATTCAATCAAAACTTTTTTTAAAAATACAATTGATTGATAAAATTAAACAATTGATAAAATTATCTTTTTTAAAAAAAAGACTGTTGACAAATTTTGTTTACCTATTTACAAATTTAAGTTATAAAAAGGAAAATTAAAGAAAAAGAATTTTTATTCTATTTTACTGGATAGATTATGGAATATACAGACTCATCCTCAACCGAAACCTCATCCTGCGCCTCAGCCTCAAACTCAATCTCAACCTCACCCTCACACTCCACCTCATCCTCCACCTCAACCTCTTCTTAAAAAAGTTTCAAAATTGATGGCACCACTGTAGTTGTCGATTAAAAGGCACAACAAAAAAGAATTGTTTTAAATTTATACTTATATTTATCATTGTTCTCTGTTTTTCAGAAGTTATTTTTATGATTCCGATATTTTCACTTGACAGTACTTTTAATAATTAAAATTGTTTCTATCCATGATTTTTGAAAAAAAATTAAATCTGAAGAATTATCATATGGATTTGAAAGAAAATCATGATTAGAAAACTCTTTTTGGATGAAAAAAATTGATGTAATGTACTTGTAATAAACCCGAAAAAAATTAATCTTTTTGGAAAATCCTCTTGTTATTCAGAACTCATACATATTTTTCTAAAGATTAGACTTTTCAAACATGATATATATTTTTTCCTTATTTTAAATATTATAAAATTTAATTAAAGAACGTGAATTATACAATTTCTTAAAATTATGTTATTTCTATTATTTAATATTCTTTTTTGTTCCATCATTAAATCGACTATTTTTTTTAAATGAATAAAAACTCTATCGATTAAACAAAAGTTCTTTGTTCTTTATAATTTTTATAGTATTTTATTTGAATGACTTGTTAAATCTGAAAAATTTTATTAGTTTTTAGATTAAACTTATTGAAAACAAAAGATAGCAACTCAAATTATGAAATATATTAAAATTATTAATTAAGTTTGTCGTGAATTAGCCATAAAACTTCTTGATAATGTAAGAGATTAATAATATAAATTATTTAATCCTTTTTTCTTAGACTATAAAATATTTATACATGTTTAATAATTTAAATTCAAGTTTAAAAGTAATGATTATTGAAAAAAAATTAAAATTTAGCTGATTTAATTTTTTTCTGTTTGAATTAATAAATCTTTCCAAAGTTGATATAAAGTGCGATGCTTCAAATATTTTTTCAACCCCAAATCAAAAAAAGTATACAATTATTTTCATATTTAAAATTAAACTTGTTGGTGAGAAAGAATAAGTCTAGTTTTAATTTGTAATATTGAAATTATTGTGAATTTCAATTAATAAAAAAATTCCTCCTTCCTTCCTTCTATAAATAAATTTTTTTGATAAAAAAAAATTTACTATTATACTGTATTTTTTTTAATTTAAAAGATAACTATTTATTTTTTTGTCAAAATAGTCGATAATATAATCTAATTGATATTTAATTTTTGTATTTTATTTACAACAGAAAAATTTTTTCAGTTAAGAAAAGTAAAAAAGATTTCTGTATTATTTTTTTAAATATGTTTTATTTTAGTTAATATTAATTAATCAAAAAAGGAAGAATTTTGAATGTTATTTTTATTATTGAAGTTCACAATTCCAATTTTTCAAAAAAGGAAATTTTTTTTATTATATATGTTTTTCAAAGTGTTTAAGATTAACAGAAACACAGAAAAAAAATTTAGAAATTTTTTTTATATTTAAATAAATACAAAAATTTTTATTTTTCATTTAGAAGTTTAATTTTAAGTATGAAAATATTTTCAAATTTAACTTAAATTTTTATATTTGAACCTTTTTCTCTTTTAAATTAACAATCGATACATTTTTTAATTCAAACACAATAAAATTTACCGTCTTAACCTTAAGTTAAATAAAAAAAATTAATCAAATATAGATCAAATTTTTAAGCATTTTTGACATAATAAGTAAATAATAGATAATAAAAAAAACAATAATCAAAAGATTCATAAATTGTTAAGGTATATTTGAAAATTCTACAGTAAAAAAAATTAATATCAAGACTATTTTAATGTCAGCTTATAATTAATACTTTTTTTACTGAATTAAAATTTAAAAATAAAAAAAATATTAAAACATATCTGCAGTTTAACATTTGCAAATATTGTATATTGTTTCAATAATAAAGTTATTTGGATTTTTTATTACTAAAAATAAAACTCAAATGGTAACCATTTTAAATGTTTAATTTTATCCTTTTTAATCTTGAATGATTTATTTTAGGCCAACAAACCGAAAGATAATGCATCTAAAGGAAAAGCTAAACCAGCAAAAGATTCTGGTGGAGGTGGTAGTAAACAACAAAAAAAGAAGAAGTGGTCAAAAGGCAAAACACGAGATAAATTAAACAATCTTGTGTTGTTTGACAAGGCTACTTATGATAAATTCTTAAAAGAAGTCCCTACTTATAAATTAATTACACCATCAGTTGTGTCAGAGCGTTTAAAAGTTAGAGGTTCGTTAGCAAGGGCTGCTTTAAAAGAGCTTGTCGCAAAAAGTATATTTGTATTTTACTCATATTTAAATTACTATTTATATTTATAGATATGATAAGAACAGTTTCTCGCCACAGCAAACAAGAAATTTACACAAAAATTGAACGTGAGACTGAGACCTCGACTGAAAAATAAAAATATTCGAATATTTACTTAAATATTTAATAAATAAATATTTGAAAAAAGTTAGAATTTTTACCATTACTACCTACTAAATATGACTATCAATTTCTGGTGTTTTAAAAAGTCAAAACTTAAATTTTTTAATGTGATAAACACTAATTTTGGCTTTTATAACACATATTATTTTTTAAATTAAAATTTGTAAGAAATTTTGAATTACAAAAATGAAAGTTAAAACAAAGGTAATTGTCATTCCGACAATCGTTACGTTTTCACAAAATTTTTAAAATCAGATCTAAAATTATTTATTAATTTTCCAGAACTTTTTACAAAATATTTTAAACATTACTAAGTAATTAGATTTAAAAAAACATAAATTTATCTTTTTATTTATAATTGTTATTATTTCTCGAATTTATCTTTAAAAAAAATAGTTAAAAGTGACAAGTCAATTGAAAAATTTCTGTTAAGTCATCTAAAAGCTGATCACAACTAGCTTTTATTCTTTTAGATATTTCGTGTCTTTCTTGGAAACTTAAATTAAAAAATTCAAATAATAAATCACCATCCAAAATATTTTTAGGAAAATTAATTATTGTATAAAATGATTCCTTTCGTTTTCCTTTATACATTCTATAAGCTTTTGGATTTAAACCGGCATATTGAGGTTTCATAGCAATAATTGTGTTCTGCAGCATAAACAGTCGAAGCGATGTTTTACTATTAATAGGTATTAAGAAACCGATTCCTCCATCAAGATTTGCTTAAAATTTATGATAAAATTTAAAATGAAAAAATTAAAATATTTGAAACTTACTGCAATAAGTAACTTGTCTTTTTTCAGATATATTAGCTTTCCTATCAGTTACAGAATCATTTACACGACATTTTAAACGAAACATTGAATTTATAGTAGAACCGATATTGAATTCTGCTTTTTTGATTAACCAGGCACCTCCTTGGTTATCATGAGCTAAAGTAATTAACTTGTTATTTTCTTAATTAAAAACAAGAAATTACTTACAGTCATTTTGATAAGAAAAAATGCATATATTTTTTTCAGAATCTGATGCTTCAAATAATAAATTAGTTTTTTAAATTTAAATTGAAAAAACTTTATAATTTTTTACCAATAAAACCAAGATTTGTATTATCTACCAAGTATTCACATGCAAAAACATCTATCAAATGCTTGTCCTCATAATAATTAAAAGGTATCAAAATAATTAAAAGAATATTTTTATTTGATTTAAATGCTTACTTTTGCTACAAATGATAATTTTGTATACTCACTTTGAAATCTAATTAATGAGATACTTTTATGTAAGTCTGCAATCAGAACAAAGTTTTTCAAAGTGATCATTCGATGAATATAAAAGCTACAATCAATAAAAGCTTTTCCAATTAATTCGTTATTCTTAAATTCCCATATAAAAATTTTTTGACCAACACAACCAATTAAATATGCATTTACAGAGTCTAAACAAGTTACGGGTCCTTTTTGTTCCTTTTCACATATTAATTTTAATTTGGTATTTGTTAGTGGTTTATCTGGTTCAGGAACAGTTTCAATAATATCAAATAAAATAATTCTCCCTCTAGAATTGACATCTTCAGAATAACAAAATATTGTCGAAATTACTAAGTAAGATCTTAATCCTGAAGTATGACCTTCATAGGGTAGATCGACAATTTTTAAGCAGCTGACGTGTTCCCATTCATTTAATTGGTATTTTCCATATGGAAGTTCCTCCCACTCTATTGAACTATATAACTGTATATAGAATTGAGATCGCTTAGGATAAATGAAATTTTCTTCTTTTTGAAATTCTCCTATTTCTTTATCTTCTTCACCAAGTTGCATTAGTTTATTTGTTTCTTCGATTTGACTAAAAGAAATAGCATATGTCTTGCTTTCTTCATGATAACTAATAAAATTTACTGATTGTCGTATTTGAATCTTTTTTAATATCCAGGGAAAATCGTAATAAATTTGAAATTTTCCCTTACAATCTTCATTAGCTAACGTGCAGATACGTATATCATAATTTTTTGTAATGTAAATAAAACCATACATTGAAACAGCGCTATTTTTAAATTGAGTAAAACTAATGATTGGTAAGTTTGTGTCTTTCAACAAAGGATGTGCTACCAATCCACCACGACAAGTGTTAAAAACAAGATAAGAAGAAAGTGTTGAGCCAATAATGGCAAAACCATCAAATGCACACAAACTATCAAATTTTCTTAACCAAGGCGTATCAAATGTACGTTGATTGTTTTGAATTTCTACATTTTTGTTCTTTAATTTTTTGTCTCGTATCAAGATTTCATGATTTAATTTTTTTAAGATTAAATTTTCATTTAGCTCATATATTATTAGATCATCTTCTATTCTAGATACGATTATCGGCCGTGAACTATTTGTCCCGTGGGGAACTATCAGAATTTCATGAACTCTCGCATTTATATTTCTAATATTTTCCGAAGTATTATTTAAATTTAATATTCTTAGAGCATGGTTAAAATTCAAAATATTAAATTCAATTTTTAGACTATTTAAGTTATAGATTAGTAAAGATCCTTCTAATGATACCATAAAGAGCTTAAAACTTGGTTTTTTTAATTCTTTAGTAATTTTTTGTGTTTGGTTTTTTGTTGTTGACGAATTAACTATATTCGAGTTTACAGGATTTTTTTCCGTTAAAAGCCGATTGATATAGTCATTTGTAGAAGTTGACTTTGAATCCAAAAATGAGCTTCCATACAAAATTTCATCTTCATCGTCCATATAATTAAAATCTTTCTCATTAAAAAATGTTTTGTCCTCATTTTTTTCTTGTTTTTTTATTTGATTTTCACTTTTTTCAAATTGAATATCAATTTTAGTCAAAATTCCAGTGTAATCTTCATAAAAATTGAAACAACTAATTAAGTAAAAATATTTTATATCCATTTGCTTTAAAAATTTGTCAAATTTTAATAAAAATAAATTAGAGCTTTCATCAAGTATACCAATGTAAGGATCTAATATATTTACATTTTTAATTTTTTGCTCTGTAATTTTTTTAATATCAAAGGAATCAACAATATTTATCATAGATTCTTTAATATAAACATAAATATTTTTAATAGTGACTTGAATAATGAATTTGTTTTTATTAAGATTTGTAACAAATAAACTTGGCTCTTTATTCACAAAAACTGTTGAATCTTTATCTACTTCAGTTATCTCGTTACCAATCTGTAAAATTATCGTTGAATCTACTTTTGAAAGAAAAAGGTAGTTATCAGTTTTTTCATCTAATTGGGAAGATGAATCCATAATGTTTACAGACCATATGTCTATAATGTCATGAATTTGAAAGCTTGCTATTAAATCAGGTCTGATACTTCTTTGCAACAATGAGATTGACCCATTTTTTGTAAAACCACTTGTTGTAACAATATCAATATGATTTAAATAAATCGAATTAGAATAATCATCTTGTCTTCCATACTCGGATAAATCACCGGGAGATTGACCAATTATAGAATTTCCACATGGTGCAATGTTTAAAAGTACATCACAAATTTCAAAAGAAAAATTTGATAGCTTCATTAATCGATCATGATTCATTTCATTAATCTCTTGGCTTAATTTATCTACAGAAATTTTATCAACATCCAAATCTTCAATTGAATAATTCAATAAAATTGAATTTCCTAGACGAGATCCAATAAAAATAAGATTATCAAAGCATTTAGTCATACAAGATGAAATAACAGAATTAACACATTTATCTATATCAAAACTCCTTATGGTTCTCAACGATTCTGAATCAGTTTGTAGTGTTATAATATAGAGTTCACCACCTATAAAGAAAATTAAAAAAAATCTACTAAAATTTAAATTGATTATTAATTATGTAGAAATTAAAAAAAACTTTACAAATAAAATAAAAAAAAATTGGATTAAAAATTTTAAAATACCTTTTAAAGATATACATATTTTGTTATGACGTATAAATAAAGCATGACTAGAGTCCAAAGTTATCTTTAAGTTTTCAAAACGAGTTTTAAAGGGAAAATGACTAGTATTTCTCGCAATTGAATTCAAAGATACAGCATAAGATGGCACACTTTGATTTATGTATATAAGGCTGTTTACAGCAAAGATTAAAACTCCTCCAATCGGATCTGGAACAGCATAGCATTTTATACAATCAGATGGTAGTTTTTCGACAGGCCAAATAATAGGATGTGTTCTTTGATTTAAATTTAATGAAAGAGCAACACTATTACATGTATCTTTTTTTATTGCATATCTTCCAACCCATGTCATGTTTGATTCGCATAATATAAATAAAGTCGGTTCATAATAACCATGCAAAAATTCAATATCTATTATCCGCATTTCGAGCCAGTTATCCACTTGTTTCAAATCAATAGTGTAACTTGATAAGCTTTTGGAACTTTCTTCGTATATATCTTGATTATTTTCACCTGCCTCGTGGGAAGTTGTAAAAGGAATTACTACTAATTTAAAACCGTAAATTAAAATACATGCACATCTCATGTTCGGATCTACTTTTAAAATTGGATCATATATATTAAAATGAATTCCTTCAGTCTCAATCTCATCTTCGAAATAGTGAATTGATAATGTTATTAAATCACATAATTTGTCATCATATTCAATAATAGATACTTTAGCATCCCTAAATGCAATAATTAAAGAATCTTTATTCATACTTCCATAGCGACAACTCTTGAAACTCGATATAGTTCCATAAAAATAATAGGATTCAACTAGCTCTAGTTTAGTTTTGGCAAAATTAGAATCGATTATTCCTGATGATTCTTTAGAAATGATAATTCTATATACATTTAATCGATTTGTACTAGATGTAATCAAATTATTTTCTATCGATGACCGGAAATTACAATAAACTGAATTGTCGATTCCTGTTGGTGGATGAATTGTTTTGTATAAACAATGCATCTATTTGGTTTTATTTAATTAAAATTAAATAAAAATATTTAAATTTCAATAAGAAAAATTTAAGATTATTTTTCAAATTTAAAATAGACTAATAAGGTCTATTAGAATAATTTACTATTCAAAAAATAATTTTACACTTTTTTTTATTAATTTCTTGAAAAGCTCTATTAATTAATTTATATAAATTAAAAGTTACAAATTTTTTTCCATGAAAATAAAACAGGAAAATCTCGGTTTTAATTTTTCCAAAATTTAAATATTCACTGGATTGAAATCAAATGCAACGTTATCAGGAACTTGGAGAATAAAATTATTAACACAGTTCCAAGCTTCTTGAGCCAGTTGATTAATAATATTTATGTCTTCGGAAAAAGGAGGCTGAGCAGAAAGTACACTAAAAGGAGCCGAAACACCATCAGGCAAAGATAATTGTTGCTTGCTTTGAGTTGGCTCAAGAAAATCTTTGATTTTTAGAGGTAGGTCTTGAACCCCATCTAAATTGTCTGAAGTGAATTGCATTAAATCAGATGACTGAAGTGCTGATCTTTGATCGAATGCAGAAACATGAATCACTTCACTTAGAATTTTTTCGATTATTTGATTTTCTTGAGATAAAGCATTATTATTATTTTGTAAAATTTTGCTTTGATTAAAAGTATTTTGTTCATTATTATCTCCTTGATGATATCCTTCTTTGAATGCAAAGCCAGTATTTAATGTAGAACTTAAGGGTTGATTAGTGTTTAAAATTCCATGTGATATATTTGATTCAACAAAACGTGATTTTTGATCTCCTGATAAAAGTCTCGTCGTTTCAGTTTCAGGCTGGTCTTCATTTATATTTGATTGCTTTGGACAACAACATCCCATTTTAGAATCCTCTAGTTATAATTATATCTTATTAAAAAAAAGGGAGTTAAATTTTCTAATTGCTTAAAAAATGAATTAATTTGATTTTTTTTTCTAAACATTACTTGATTTATGCACTTAAGAATTAGATAAATAGCAAAAATAAAGTTAACTTAATTTTTTTTAAAATGTAATTTATTAAAATCAAGAGAAAATGTAATTAATCATTTTCAAAAAATTTTAAATTGGGCGAATGGAAACCTGCTTTGAAAAATATTTAATAAGATACATATAGAACAATTGAATATTAAACAGATGCTGAATTACAGTAAGAAAAAGATTATTCTCGGATTAATAAGAACCATTTCAAAAAAATCAATATGCATTTTACTAGCTACCATAGCGAGACTAAAGCTAGTCCCGCTCCACATGTATCCTGCTGTAGCTTATCACTATTATTATTATTAATCAAGCTTAAACAACTGAATTTATTTTTTAGCCATATATTTCATTGTTAATTGTTTTCAATATTAAATTTATAAAATTTTTTTTGTTTCTTTGATTAATTTTTTAAAACTTTATATCTTTGAGATAATATTCAAGTTTAAATTTTTTGAACTTGGTTTAAAAAAACCCCTCGGCTTTCTAGTGTTAAGTCATTTAAATTGGATTTTGGTTTTATGCAGTATAATAGTACCTAGTAATTTATCTAATAGAAGAAAATTCTTGCTGTTTAATTCAAATTTTATATTTTATTTAGACATATGAATAAATAGACTTTATTATTTTTTTATTTTTTAAAAAAGTTAAATTAAAGTTTTTATTTTTTATGAAATTTAAATAATAACGATTTATTAAAATTGAATTCTGATCCGATGAAAATAGATTTAATTTAATTTTAGACAAATCTTTTAATAAAATTAAATTACAGTTTAAAAATATAATTTTATTTGTGTGAAAGTATCGATTGACTAATCTTATTTGATTGTAAAATTTCAAACAAATTTTTCATAAAAAAATCAAGTGAATTTGAATTGTAGTTTTCTAAGTCTATAAAAGAAGATTTCAATTCTTCAATTAATTTTTCTGATTGTTTATATTTGTTGGTTAAATTATTTAAAGCTTGAAATATAACTTTAGTTGACTTTTTTATTTCATTGTTATCAAAATTTGCTTTGTTTGAGGTCAAATTTGGATTATATGGTAAAATTTTTTGAAATGCATTTGAACTTAATCGATTTGATCCATTTAAATCTTTTTCTGGACTATTCAGACGTTGGGTAAATTCTGTTGTAATTTTAGCTGAAGCTATTGGCTGATAAATGCTTGAATGGTTTCTTTGATTAGACACCATTGGTAAATTGTTAAAAGTATATGAATTTGATTCTTGATTTGTCTATAGAAAAAAATATTTAATAACTTAGTTAAAAAATATTAAAAAATTTATTACATTAGGATCTCCCAAAAAAAAATTAGAATCTTCCAAAGAATCATCAATTTTTAAATTATTAAGTTCTTCAGATGCTCCCTAAAAAGAAATTAAAAATCATTCTTATGTTTTTATTGATATTTTTTTAAATTATTGTTGGTTTTTTTTAAAATACTTGTTTTTTTGCATTTTCCTCATTAATAAAAGGTGGAATAATCTTTTTTTGAAATGATACTTTGCAATTCTCATCCAGTCCATTTTTATCTTTTTCACTTGATATTATATTTATCTGCTTTTTTTTGTCGGTAATTCTTATTGTCTCGATCCATCCATTTCCATCCTCTAAATAGTTGTTTCTTCTTGAATTAATTTCATTTTCTTCATCACTTTCACTTTGGTCAGATTGATCTGAGCTAGAATTTAAACTTTGATCTCCTCTTAACGCTCTATCTCGTTTCCAATCTTTATACCGCTCGATCAATTCAGTTAAATAACCAGTTCTTTTAGCTTTCCTAATAAATGGATGTCTTAATAATTCTTTTGCTGATGGTCGATTAGCTGGATCCTTTTGTAAACACATTTCTATAAATTCTTTAAAAGGTCTACTAAATTGGCTTCCCTGCAATTGCGGAGGTGGATTTTTTGGAATCTGCAAAAGAACACGCATCGGATGAAGATCTGAATAAGGAGGTTCACTTTTGGCTAATTCATAAGCTGTTATTCCTAAAGACCAAATATCTGCTTTAAAGTCATAAGCGTCTTGTTTAATTACTTCTGGGGCCATCCAAAAAGGAGTTCCTACAAATGTATTTCCTTTGCTTACAGATTGTGTTAGCTGTTTGGCAACCCCAAAATCAGCGAGCTTTACTTCACCTTGTTCAGACAACAAAACATTAGCAGCTTTTACATCTCTATGTATCTTTTTCTCATTATGCAAATAATCTAGACCCTTAAGGACTTCTCTCAGAATAATTGCAATATAGTTTTCTTCAAATGGACCTGGTTTCATTAAATCTAGTGCTGAACCTCCTCCTAAATATTCCATTATTATCCACAATTTTGTGCCTTTTAAAAATGAGCCATAATATTTTGTTACAAACGGTGAATCACATTGAGACAAAACTTGAATCTCTTGCTGAATATCTTCTATCTCATCTTCAGCTTCTTCAAGATCAATTATTTTAATAGCAACAATTGAATTGTCTTGTCTATCAATTCCTTTATAAACTTCTCCAAAAGAACCTCTTCCAATTTTTTCTTGTTTTGTAAATCTTTTTTCTGGGTCGATTTTTTGCTGAGAAACGGATTGGTTTTTGGCTGCCATTTTCAAAAATAATTTCTATATTTTTTAAAATATACATAAATTTTGAATGCACATTTATTTAAAATGAATGTATAAATTTTGAATAAATTCTCAACTAAACAAAACCAAATAGCTTCATAATTTTTTCTAAAGATTATTGTTATAAATTAATAAATTATGTTTCTAAAAAATTTTTTTTTTGAATGGGCAAAATATTTAGTCACTAAAACTTGAAAGTTTTTTTTATAGCACACAATAATAAAATATTAATTATGTCAAATATTTATAAATATAGAACTCTTTATTTTACAACACTTTTCAAAAAAATAATTCAATAGATAAAGGTTTTATAATAAAACATTTATTTTTTTCAAATTAAAAGTAGAACTGAGTAGATTTCATACTGTTAAATTGATGATTTGCTAAGATTAAAAATAAAAATCTAATGTAAATTTAAAATAATATATAACAAAAAATATCAAATTAAAAAAAAATTGAATACAATCAAATATGAGTGCAGTAGGTATGAAAAAATTCTTTCAGTTCGAAATTAAAAATCATTAGAATGACCAAAAATAAGCATTATTTATAATAATACTGTTTATTATTTAAAATTTAATTTAACTTTTTTTCTGTCTTTTATTCTGCTTAATAAATTTTAAATCAATTAAATTTTAATTAATACAGAATAATAATCAATTTCAAATTTAAAGAAATTTTACATTATATATGTATACTTTTATGTTATAATTAAATAGATTTCCAAGCGTAATAAAACGATTAAAGAAAAAATTAGTGAATTTTAAGATTTTATTTTTTTTTAGAAGAATAAATAATTTAAATGGATTAAAATATTTATTTTTCAGATTTGTCGATAACAACTTTAGTTCCACGAACTCTACCAGTACGACGAGCAGCTATTAAACCGACCTTTAAAGGAAAGTTTAGTTTAAAGGAAATACATAATTTTAAAAATGTAACAATCTACAATTTTTGCCAAGTAATTACATTAACTTGGAAAATTTTGAAGACTGAATTTATTTTGCAAATTTTAAAAATTATTTTCGGTTAAATCAGAGAACCGATAACAGAGTGCAATTTGCTTTTAGAATAAAACTTTTTTTTTCTTACTTTTCTTCCTGGAGATTTAAATCTGCTAACTGTAGATGGTTTACCGATATGCTGATGATTACCACCACCGAATGGATGGTCAACGGGCTAAATTAAATTTTCAATTTAAATTATTTTGAATTTGATACTTAAAAAAAAACTTACGTTCATACAAACACCTCTAACTTTAGGCCAGCTATGTCGTTTAGCTTTGTATTTAAAATATGCTCTTCCAGCTTTAAGAATTGGTTTGTCAATACGACCACCACCAGCAACAATACCTGAAGTGAATTTAAAACATGAGTGTAAATTAAAATAAAAGTATAATTTAAAATTTGTTTGTGGTTTGATCAAAAGCGTTTTTAATTTTAAGCTATTATTATTTTTTCAGATAACTTTTAATCTAAATCATTTAGACTCATAACCCAATGCTCAAAATAATTCATCATTAATAATAAAATAATGCTTAAAAATTTATGAAACTATTGCTTGACTTTAAAAACAAATTATCGAATCTTTAAAGGTCAAAATTTGTTTGATTAATTTGCGTGAAAGATCGACATATAATTCAGTTAAAAGAATTTAAGTCAAGTGATCACGCTTTTTTAATTAAGAAAAAATTTTATACCTATCATGCCTCTATTAAAAGATGAAATTGTCTTTTTAGAACCAGAAGGTAATTTTATTTTAGTTTTATGAGCATCCGGATTGTGTGAGACTATTGTAGCATAGTTTCCAGATGCTTTGGCTAATTTTCCTCTATCTCCAGCTTTCTCTTCTAATTGACATACAACTGTACCTTCAGGCATTTGACCAACTGGAAGAATATTACCAACAGCAATGCCAGCTAAAAACAATGGTTTAAAAAATATTCATATAATCGCTTTTATTGCTCAGTAAAAGTTGACATCATTTTTATCAGGTCAACGTGAAAAGATAACATCATCGCATTATAGATTATTTATTTTAAAATCTCACCTTTTTTTCCACAGTATATATATTGACCAGTGTATAAACCTTCAGCTGCAATCATCAATTCTTTTTTTAAACCGTATTTATAACGATCACGAAAAGCAACTACAGCTAATGGAGCACCACGACCAGGATCATGAATAATTTCTCGCACAACTCCTTTAATATATCCATTTCTTTCAGCAAAATCTAAATTTCTCAATTTAGCAGCACCTTTGCGATGAAAAGTATGGGATTTAAACAAATGACTTGAACCTTTTCTTTGTGCCCTTATTACTCTACCCATTCTTCTCTATTTTTTCTTATTAAAACATTAAAAATAAAAAATCAATCTTTTGATTAAAATAGATATTATTAAGGACAGGAATAAATATGTTTGCGTTTTCTTCAAACAATAATTATTTTAAAAACTAAACAACTATATTGCATGCTTATTTTTTCATAAAGTAATTAAAATCTATACGCTCAGTCGTTTTTTTGCATAAAAATTTAATTAAATTTTACTTAACCTTCACTACACATTATCTGCAGTTTTTAAAAATAGTAATCAACTTTGTCTTCTTCAATAAATTTTTTATTTTTAATGATTGTACAATTAGAGTCATATACGAAATTAATAAAAACTAAAACTTATAGGTAAGCTAATTTTCAATACTTATATTAAAATATACTTATATTTAATAATTTTTAAATATTATTTCAAATAAAACATGATTTGATCGAAAATGCGAAATAGATTTCAATTTACTAACCAGTTCACTTTTTTTTAAATAGATATTCCGCTCTTGGTTTATCTTTTTTATTATAGAACCTGAAATTATTAGAAAAAATTATTTAATTTTTTTAATGAACAACATTTTTGATGAATTTAAAAATATCTATAATAAACTGAATTTTAAGAGATTCAAAAGAAATTTCCACTGCACGTGTATGTTTTTATTTTAATTTATAATTTCAAATATTTTATAATAATCTGTATTGAACCAAATTATAATCTTTGTTACTGATTGAAGTAAAAAAAAAACTATTTTTTTTTGCTGAGCCAAACTATTAGTCTCCGTTATTTATTTTAAATTCTAATTTATAAATTATTTTCTAAAAAATTACATAATTATTTTTGACATGTTTTGAAAGAGGCTTTTCTTCTTTCATTAGATAATATTCTTATTTTATCTTAAAATTATAATAATTTTTTCGACGCAAATAAAGTAAATAAAATGCTAAAAAGACGAAACATGACGCTAGACAGTTTGTTAAAATTATCATTGAGATCGAACATTATTTTATTTACATATATTTATATGTATTCAAATGAACATTTAGAGTATCGTAAATAGAATTAAAAATTTGCACAAGTTTAATTTTATGATAATTAATGAAAATTAGAAATTTTAATTTTATTTGCCTTACAGCTTTTGAGAACCTTAAATAAAATATTTTTAAAATAAGCATAAAAAATTTAGCAATATACCTTCACTATAGTTTTTGATGTTCTTTTATGCTTTCCTTTTAATTTGTGTTTGAAGAATCAGAAAATCTGCTAGTTAAATTATTTATTTTCTTTAAGTTTTACTTAATTTGTATGAAAAAGATATTGACTAAGTAAATTTTTAAATCTAGGAATGGAATCAAATTCGAAACAGATAAAAATTGGTAGCTATATTCTTGGTAACACGATTGGAAAAGGAAATTCAGCTGTAGTAAAAATAGCAACACATGTAATGACCAAACAAAAAGTAGCAATTAAGATTTTTGACAAATCTGTTCTTGATAACGAAAAACAACAAAGACTTAAACGTGAGATAGATTCAATGAAACAATTAAAAAGGCATCCAAATATTATTAAACTTTATGAAATAATGGAAACAAACAAGCTTATTTGTTTAGTTACTGAGTATGCATGTAATGGAGAACTTTATGACTATATAGTTCATAAGAAAAGACTAAGTGAACGAGAAGCCAAAAAAATATTTAAACAAATCATTTCAGCAGTTTATTACTGTCATTCAAATAGGATAGTTCATCGTGACTTAAAGGTTGAAAATTTATTACTAGACTCAAATTGGGGTATTAAATTGGCTGATTTTGGATTTTCAAGTACCTATAAATTGGATGAATTGCTTGACATTTATTGTGGAAGTCCACCTTATTGCGCACCTGAACTTTTTTTAGCAAAAAAATACGATGGGACTAAGGTTGATATATGGAGTTTAGGTGTTATTCTTTATGTTATTGTTTGTGGTTACTTACCGTTTGACGCAAATCAATTTTCAATATTGAGATCTCAAGTTATTAGTGGAAATTATAAACTTCCATTTTTTTTGTCTGAAGGTAATTTAAAAAAAAAAGGTTACTTTAATATTTTATTTGAAAAGATTGTAAACATTTAATAAATGGAATGCTGACTGTAAATCCTCAAAATAGAATATCAATGAATGAAATTATAAATAGTAAATGGCTAAACTTCGAAAAAAATGATCAAATTGAGTTTTTACACAACAATAAAGAATTCAATTATTTAATAAATAAGATAGAAAAAATGTAAGTAAAAGCATGTTGATTTAATAAAAAATTAAATTTTTAAAACATCGATCATTAATTTTTATTTAAAGATCAATAGATGACAATACTCCTAATGAAGAAGTTCTTAATGAGCTATCAAAAAGATATGACATAGATTTAAACAAAGTAGTTGAAGTAAATTTTTCTTAATTATGTTTTCTTTTAATTTTTTTCGTGTTCTTAAGTCTGTGATAAATAATGAATTTGACAGTTTATCAGGTTTGTATTATTTGACTGAAGCAAATTTGATTCAAAACAAAAACCAACATATGAATAAAATACAAAAATTTGGATTTCAAGAAGAGAATTGTCTAAATTTACTGAATGACAGATTTAAAACAAATGGTTATACAATGACCAAGTCTAAATTCAAGAATAGTCTTCATGAGTATGAAAATAATGTAGATGAATGTGAAAAACCAAATATTAATGAAAATATTCGACCCATAGAAGAGTTAGGTCGGGATTATCTGGCTCGATATAGTGCAATTCGTAGGCATACGATTGCTGCGAATACTGAAACGGTTAATGAAGATAATTCTGTACAAAATCTACATCAAATTTCAGAAATTGGTCAAAGTTTAAATTCAAATTTTAATTTACCAAATATCAACTCTGAACATTTTAATATTGACCAAGACTATTTAACAATTCAATATGAACATAATCCTCGAAAGCATTCATATCACAAAGATTTTTTTCAAAATAAATGTATTAAGTCAAAATATGACTCAAATGCGAAAAATGATCAATATGATGATTGCCAGTTTGAAAGAAATTACCTAAATCCACCACCTTTTCCAAACAGCGGTCGTCGTGCAAGTGACGGTGGCTCAAATATTTGTTTATTTAATCACTTGTACAATTTAAAATACCAATTTTGTTATAATGCAACTATTTCAAGTAACACAACTATAAATAGTGAGAAAGATACTTCAAGTTCATTGGATATTAAAAATATCGATTTTTTGAGAAGTGAGCCGGAATCTTGTACAAAGCAATCACGTGGAAGTATAACTTCTGGAACACCTATTTCAACTTTTAATAATAAATCTAGTGATGAAGATGAAACTTCTAATGATGTTAACAATAATCATTTGCCAAGTAGCTCAATGAAATTTCAAAAAAGACCAAGTTTTAGTAAGGGTAGTCGACATGAGCCATATTATAAAATCGGCCAATTATTTAATGTTTAAACTCGGTGAGAACTTTTAAATTTGAATAAATTTTGCTTTTATAATTTTTTAAAATGAATTTTTTTTAAACAATAATAAACTTTCTAATTATAAATTTAAATCTTTAGTTTTTTGAAAATTGCTTTAAAAATATGTTTCGTCATTTCAATGAATTTTTATTTTAGATTTTTAAACAAATTATAAATTAAATCTTTTTTATAAGAGCCTTTGAAAGATTATTAATTTTATTTCTAAAATTATAGTTTTAAATATATGAATTAATTTAACAAAAATTTTAAACTTGGTCTTTATTTATTTGATTTTTTTGTATCCAAATTGTTTTTTAATTAAGTTTTAGAACTTTACCATTGAAAAAAATTGTTTGGATGATTGCTAGTTGCAAAATTACTTTGAGGGTTTTGTAGCTTTGGATTTCCTAAAAATACATTCGGAATTTCTGTCGATTGAGTCTTATTTATTTGTGTTTGATTATTAAAGCTATTATACGTTCCGAATGGATTTTGATAAGGATTCAAATTGTGATTTTGATTTGGGTTACTTAATGAATTTGTATTTTGTATATTGTTATTATTAGACATTGAATAAATAGGTTGATTAAATGAAGGATAAGGTGTTCTTTGATCAGGACTCGTTGATAAATTAGATAACTCATTTAAAAGAGAATCTAATTTATCATTTTGGCTAATTGGATTATTTTCTTTAGATATGCTATTTGATGATGAAATATCTTTAATCGGCTCGTCAAAAACATCAAGCAGTTCATTTGAAGGTTTATTCATAGGTTCTTCTATTGAAAAATTTATCTCTGATTGTTTTTGAAGAGAATTATCAGTATTATCACTAGGCAAATCAAGTAGATTATCTGATTTTTGTTTATTTTCTTCAGTTATTGAATTACTTGGCTTTACTGTTTCATTTTCAAAATCATTTTGCTTATTTTCTGAATTTTGTGATGTTTCTTCTTGTCTTTCTTCTTTTTGGTTCTTTTCAGAATTTCTAATCTCTAGAACAACCTCGAATAAATCTTTTAAATTGTTAAATAACTCCTGTGCTTGTCTTTCAGTTTTAATTGCAAAATACTGAAAATTGTTTGCTGAATTTTTGTATATATAACCAATCGCTCTTGAATCAGTTGAATCTCTAGCAATATAAGAAATTCTACTCACTGAATGTTTAAACATCAATTGATTAGTTTTTTCATCGATGATTTCAATGCCATCTAAACTAATTTTTAAGCAAATACGCTGCTTGTGTTCCTTTTTTGCAATAACTACTGCTTTTAATTTAATCATTGCTGTTTGGCAAGTTTCATCGCCATTTTCTTTTTTTACATCTTCTACTCCAATGAATTTTCCTCGCACTAATATACCATGTTTAAATCTATTTGGATCATTTGTGACTGATAACTTTTTTCCGGATTTAGATTTTTTTAACTCCGATTCACTCGAATCATTGATTAAAATTGGTGTTTCATTTTCAACTGACGCACTCATTTTTCTTTTTTATTTTCACAAAACTATTTTAAAAATCTTTTTTAATATCATTTTATTTAATAATTGCAAAAAACTAATTTTGATATCACATGGTATTTATCTATTTCTTTGCAAATTAAAATTATCATCAAAAAACTATCAGAATATTCTAATATCATATTATCTTTTTTATTATAAGTCTTTTAATACAAATTAAACTTTTTTCCACATTTTTTCTAATAGATATTTAAAATTATGTGATAAGATTTAAAACTTATTTTTTGAGTTCGTAAGATAAAACAATTTGATTATATAAAAAATTAAAACAAAAATCTTCGCATATTAAAAATTTGAAATTACTTGAAAAGATATGAACGAAAAAACTATTCATCTATTTAATAAAAAATTAAAAATAATTAATTAATTTTATAAAAAAATATTTTTGAAACATAATTATTTATGAAAGAATTAAAATAATTAAAAACTTATCTTTAATTAAAAATTTTGATTTTAGAACATCTCAAAATTTATAATAGTTTACATTTAAATATAATTCGCTTTTTTTTGCTATTGTATGTTTAATTTCAAAATTTTGGTAAAATATTTTTTTCTATAAATACAAATTTGATTTGTTTTTCATTCCGCTTACATTAAATGAATTCCTAAAGAATATTTTATTTTTTAGAATTTCCGAATATTGGTGCCTTTATCTTATATTCAGAATTAATTTTACAATTATTTAGATTTTTAAGTTTGATGAATAATGTCAAATATTTTAATTTAAATCATATTTTTTTAGATAAAAATGGCTGCTCTTATTAACGATCCTAGAAACGAAATAAGAGATAGAAAACCAATTTTGATTGATAGAATTGATGGTATCGATTCAGATGTTTTGAGTGCCAATATTTTGCCGAATGAAGATGGGTTCATTTCTATTAATGATGACAAGTCCTAAAAAAAATGCTTTTTGCTAAATAAATTCAATACTTTATTAATTAAAGGTCTATACGAATATGGTTGAAAAGGGATACAGGTAAATATTGGCCAAGTGTCTGCCACTATACTGATAGAGTTCCAACATGCATGTTTCATCAACCAGATTCAAGAAGACTTTTTATAGCACTAGATAATGGAAGTATTTTAGAATATGCTGTTGGTGAGGATTATAATAAAATAACATTGATAAAACAGTATCAAGCCCATATGGCAAGAGTAACCAACGTATATAATTCAGTTGAATATGATTGGATATTATCTACCTCTAAGGATAAGTATTTTTCATTTCACTCAACAGAAAATGCACAAAGAGTTGGTTCATATTCAATTAATAGTGTAGCAACATGTTTGGTTTTTGACACTAGTTCAAAACACTGTTTTGTTGGTGATGATAATGGTAAAATAACATTTCTAAAATTAACTGAATGCGGCTGTGAATTTATAGCTTCACTTAATAGACATGAATGTAATTAAAACCAATAGATTGAGGTCAATTTTTATATATTTTTTTTAATAGCAAGTATTTCATGCTTAGCTTGGGATGTTGATCGAAAGTTCTTGTTTTCTGGTTCTTTTGATAAAACTGTTATTTGTTGGGATATAGGTGGAAAAAAAGGTATTACATATGATTTAGAAGGTCATCGTGACAGGATTCAATCAATTGTCTTTATGAACAAAACACATCAATTAGTTAGTGGTTCAGAAGACAATTTTATTGTAATATGGGATATGGACGCAAAGCGTCAAGAAAATCCTCAATGGCGTGAAAGTGATTCGTGTGAATATTGTAAAAAACCTTTTATTTGGAATCTAAAGGGTATGTGGGAACAAAGGACAGTTGGAAAGCGCCAACATCATTGTAGAAGGTGTGGCGCTGCAATTTGCGATGATTGTAGCAAAAGTCGTATTTCAATACCTGTGTTAGGTCATGAATTTGAAGTCAGAATCTGTTGTGAATGCGGACCAAAAATAACAAACGCAGAGTAAATCAAATTAGAAAGGTTTATCAAAATAATTCATAATTTGATATTTTGAAAAACCTATATTAAATTTTTGATTAAAACATTAAACTAAATTTTATCTTTTTCAAGAAAAACTCCATTAGCTCAATTTTATGATTGCAAACATAGCATTGTCTACATGAGCTATGATGAAAAAAGAAAATTTTTATTAACAGTTGGACTCGATCGAGTTGTAAAAGTATATTGAAATTTTTAATTATTTTTTTTATTTAAATAATTTTAAATAGATTTGGGACATGAAGAGTATAATTGTTTGAAAAAGCTTTTGTTTCTTTTTTTTTAAATTAGAAAGAAAAAATTTTGTGTAAAAAATTTATAACACTTTTAAAATAAATTATTAACCAAATTAAATTGATTAATTAAATTATCTAATTGATTTTCTCCATTATATTAAATTTTGTAGTTTAGTTTTTTTAAAATTCCTACATTTCAGAAATAAATTATAATCCAACCAAATTTAAATTTTCTTTACTTAAATTTTTTAAATTTTAATCAATTTTTCTTATTAATTAGCCAAATTATGATATTTTAAAATATTTAATCGATTTTAATGAACAACATTTTAACTACTAACCAAAAAATTCAATAAATTAAAAAATAGTTTTATTTATAAATATAAACTAAAAAGTATATTTAGTAGTTATGAGGCAATTTTGGAACTATACTGATGAATTGATTATGACCATTGTAAATGAAAGAATAAAGAGTGGGTTTAACTATTTTATTCTTTTATTTCAAATGTTTTCTAACGTTACTTTATTTTAAATTTATGGAAGGTCTAAATTAAATTATTTTCAAATTATAAACTCAAACAATTATTTTACTAATTTTTGTTTGATTTATTAGAATAAAAAATTATACATATTTCCTTGGGCAGCTAAGACGAACGTTTAAATTCTGGATCAACGCCACCTTCAAAACACTTTACTGCGCATATGTCAGGCCCCATTTGGAGTATGCAGCAGTGGTTTGGTGCCCCTACACTGCCAAGGACAGCAACATTCTTGAGAAAGTTCAAAGAAGAGCAACAAAACTTGTTCCGAGAATCTGTAACTTCAGTTACAGCGATCGCCTTTCCATCTTAGGTTTGCCCACTCTGAACGAACGCAGGACCAGAGGAGACATGATCCAAATGTTTAAGTTTAGAAATGGCTTAAATAGCATAGATTGGGTCAGACCTCCCCCGCATTGCAGCTCGCTTTCCTAACCCGGACCAGCCCGGGCTATTAGAGGACACAAGAGGCGTCTCTCCGTCCAAGCACCTACCAACTGCGCCCAACGTGAAAATTTTTTCACAAATCATGTCATCAGAGAGTGGAACAGCCTACCTGAGACAGTAATCAATGCCTTGACTGTAAACCAGTTCAAGAACAGTCTCGACGCTTGGAAGTATTCCAGCGGACATTGGGTCCAGCACCCCGGTGTTTCCAGGCTTTTATTCCTTAATGGCTGCCGAGACAGCAGCGCCGTTTCCACTCAAAGTGTAAAAGAGATCTATACAACAACTATTCTCTAAGGTTATCGTAAAGTAGCTACCATAGACGGCTTCCGTAGTAAGTCGTCTCCGCAAGCCTGCTTGCTGTAATTTATATCATTATAATTAAAAATTATGTTAATATAAAAAATTGATTATTTCAGTTTCAAATGCTTATAGAGTTTATTTTTATATTCATTTTTGGATTTTGCATTGGCATAATTAAAACCAAAATTGTTTATTATATTAATCAGATGCACCGTTTTTCAATGAAATTTAATATTTTTATTGAATAATTTTTTAGTAGTTTTTTATCATATTTAGATCAAATTTATTAAAAAAAATGGCAGAATGACCAAGATTTATAAACTTTTTTTTAAATTTTTATTTTTATAGCTATTAAAATATTGAAAATCAAAAACTATATATCTATTGAATGTTGAAATAAACTGTAAAAAAATTTATAAAAAAAAAAGAAATTATAAATCAACCAATTATTATTTAAATTACAGATATATTGAGTAAAAAAACATTTATTTTTTTAATTTTTTGCTGCCAACTCTTAATAACTAACATTAAAAAAAATATTAATTTTTATAATTAAATATAAAATAAAAGAAAAGGTAAACGGTTCGATGAACATCTAATTTTTATTTGAGCTATAGGGTGATTTAGTTAAAACGATTCTACAATAATTCAACTATAAAGCAAAATTTATTTACAATTTTAAATGCCTATTCAATAATGACAATATTGTAGTAATCCATTATTTAATTCACTTCAAAATATATGAATATGAACAAATTAGATTAACCATAATTGTCATTAAATTATTTTTATCATTTAATCCAAATTAAAGAATTAACACAAAATAAAATGGTAAGAAACTAAGCTAATCAATAAAAATTTTAATTTGGAATGAGATCTTAATCCCAGTGAGGCATCTTGCTCTGATAAAATACTTTTGGCCAGCTCAGTATCGCTTGAAACAAGGCGAATCGTGTGAGTTAATGAGCCGATCTGTAATTTATAATTTCTAAAATCTTCTTCGCGAATTATATTTAATTTTAATTTTGCGATATATATTCCATCATATGCTTCTTCCAAAATTACAGAATATTGTTCATTCATATCACCTTCCCGTAAAATCAAATCGTCAAACGATTCACTATTTGAGTTTTCATTGTTTGTAGGATTCATTTGAAGATTAGTCGTTGTAGAAGTAATCTGCAATCTTTCAATTGTCCATTCAATATATTCTCTCGGATTAGAAAAAAATTTGCACTTAATTTCAAAATTTTTATCGCCTTTTTTAGCAATCACATTATCTTCACATCCATCATCAATTATTTGAGTACCATGAACCTGCAACTGGTAAGATTTTGTTAATTCTATATCATTTGAACCGAAAGTTTGAACGGTACAATTCAGAAATTTATTATTGTCAGTATAATCAACAGTAAAGTTAACAGTTGCTGAGATTGAGTAAGGATAGTACTCTCTATGCTTTGTATTAGAAATATCTTTAATTGTAAATGATTCGTTAAAATTCTTTGTTGAATGTGAAAATGTGAGTTTTGGTTTGGGGTAAACATCAGTCACGCGACAGGTAAATGATGCAGTCGAATCTAAATTTAGCCTATCAAATTTTGCTATTGGAAAGCTCAAATGTGATAAAGTTGGTGTCTCTTAAATATTATTAAAATAAATTCTTAAAATTTTTTAATGATAAAGAAAAATACTGTAAATTATGGCGTTTATTTTTTTCACAATCTGGTTATATTTACAAGTATAAATTCCATTATCCTCTAATTTCAAATTCTTTATTGTTAGAACAACACTATAAGAATTTAATGATGCCTGTGTAAACTCGATATTATATTTGTTTGAATCTAATTTTGGAGAAAGAATATAATCATTTTGCGCAAGAATATCTATGGGAGGATTTGATTCGCCATCTAAACAAAATAAAATTTTTATTTTAATTTTAATTAAGTAAAATTTCACCATCAAATTTTTGTTCCTTTGTGATTGACAATCTTGATTTGTATGATGGATTCATTACAGTACAAGTAATATTCAATACTGGCGAATCGATTGGAAAATGATATTCTGAAATAACTTTTGGTGAGTGTACCTGAGTTGGTTCAATTCCATGAAATGGATTAACGTCAAGCGTTAAAATAAATGAATGCTGTCTTTTTTTCAACAAACGAGCATTGATTGAGGATAATACCCCGATTAAAAATATAATTGCATAATTCAAATACATTTTTTTGACAAAGAATTGTAAATAATAGAATCTAAAATTATAAGTTGAATAATTAACAAAAAAAAACGTCTAATGATAGAAAAAAATAATTCCATTTGAAACAGAAAAAATCAATAACTTTTTGGTTCAGAAGGTTTAGCAGATATTTTAAAATAAATAGAAATATGCATAATTTAACTAAGAGTGCTATTGCTAAATTATTTATCGATTTTTGTATGAATAATAATAAAAATTTTAAAGAATATAAATGCCTGACAAACGATTTTCACAAGAGTCTCATTTTTAAAATTTTAATAAATTATTTTTTTTTCGCAAACAGAATATCAATTTATTTTAGAATAATAACATCTAGAATGAAACCTAATTGGTGGTTAAAATAAAAACTATCTTTAACTGTAAATTGACAAATTATTGTATTATTTTAGCTTATAAAATGGTTAGCTATTTTAGAACTTATCGTTTCATTTAAATTTATTCTTGTCGACTTAATTTAAGCTATAGAAATTTTAATTATCATTTTTTTTCTCGAGTATCACTTTGTTTAAAAAATAAAAATCAATAAATATTGATTTTCTATTCAGATAATCAATAAATATTTTTAAATTCATAATAATTTTGTTGTTTGAAGTCTTAAAAACGGCTATTTTTCCATGAATTAAAATGACATATTTGAGATAAAAGTTTTCTATGGGGTATTGTCTTAATTAGCAAAATATTAATTATAAAATCAAAGCTTCATCAAAAAATCTAAAATTTTAATTTTACAGCAAATTCGTAATTAATTACTGAATTCATAAAGCAAATTGATATGCTTAGAATGGGAAAAATCTTAAAAACACGAAAATAAATGCAAATTAAAAAATGTTTTATTCAAACTGATATTTTTACTAATCTGATTAAATGAATATGTTGTAGGAAGCTAATCTTTAAAGACCTAATATTAAGATTGTGCTTGTAAATGCGCAATCAATATTTTAAATATAATATTTAAATTCTAATTCAATCTGGATGATTTTGGATGAAATTTTCTCATGTTATTTGAATCCTAAAAAATTGATAATAATTGTCAAAAACAGGTTCTAAAACATTTGATTAAAAAAAAATCATAAAATTACATTACATTTTTAATTAAAATAATTTTATTTTATAATATTCATTTTTAATTACATTTTTATATAAACTTACATTACTTATTAGATACATATTTATCAATCTTATATATTTATTAATTAAAAAAAAAAAATTTAATGTCTTTCTTCTCTTATTCCTAAACAAACATAAAAACTTATTATTAATTTGTAAATTTTTTTTTTACAAATTTATTTTTTGCTGATTATAAAAATAAGCCTTGTAAATCGAACTATATATATCTGGGGTAAATAAAAGTTTTACTTAAAAAGATTTATTATTTTTTCAAATTTCTTAATTTTTAAATTAGGCCTTATTTAAAAACGATATGATTTCTATCTTGTTACTGTTTAATTTAAGAAATTTTTTGATAAATATGTACATCAAGTAAAAAAAGATAGCAAATTAATTTATTAATAACGTTTGTATTTATAAAAAAATTCTTAGCTAGTAAAACAGCAAGAATTGACATTATTCCAAGAAATATTATTCAAGCTGAGCATTCAACAGAAATCAATAAATTATGATTTCATGGATATTTTTTCTTTAGAAATATGAATTTAAAAATTTTTCTATGAATTTTTCTTTAATAAATTTTCATAATGATATTTTAAATCTTCCTCTAAGTTTATTGGTTATTTTCTAAATAAAAAAGCTAATCTAATCTATTAAAATGGTAATAAATTTATTTAACACATAGCTTATCCAATATTTAATTTAATTTTTTTTTAAATTTGAAGAAGATAAATCTTTAAAGTTTGATCAAAAAAGATTATTCAAATAACGTAATTTTAAAAAAGAAATTATTTTTAAATTTTAGAAATCAACAATTATTTTTTTGTTATTTAAAAAAACAATCTAAAAAATAAAGCTATTTTCTAAATGCTAATACAACTAGATCTTTGCTTTTAGGAAAACATCGTTTAAAATAATTATCGAGAAATTAAATTGCTGCCGAATTAAAAATAAATAGCTAAATAAATGGGTTTTTATAAGTAAACTGTTAAAACTCTGCAAGTAAATTATATAATTAAAAAATGAAACTAAAAATAAACATATTAAGAATAAGCAATTAAAATATCTAAGATTAAATCAAATGAAAATAATCAAGATTATATAATTTGTAAAAGAAAAATTTAAGAAAAAATTCTCAAGAGGATATGATTTTAAAAAAATTCTTATTTTATATTTTTTCTTCTATTAAAATTTTATCTAAGTAATCATAATTATTAAACATAAAAATAAATATTAATTTACAGGTATTTTATCACATATATTAAAGAAATTTGCTTTAGATATTTAAATATCTTTGATAAGACTTAATGAAATTTCAAAATCTTTAGAAGAAAAGCTGTAAAAATAAATATGAAGTATACTAAAGAAACTAATTTTATGATATAGGCTTAACAAACGCTTTTATTTATGCCTTCAATAATAATTTCTAAAAATTTAAACCAAAATCTGAATAAATCAATTTGATTCTTTAAAAATTAGTATGAATTCTGTTTATGGTTGTTATTGAGCCGTCGTTAGTCATATTTGTTGATATAAAAATTGAATTTAAATATCTTAAAAGGATTGTTGAATTTTTAATATAAATTAAGAAAAAAAAAATATAAATTGTAACCATATAATATCAAATTAAAATTCCAAAAGTTAATTCTACAATCCTGAAGCTTATTTTTAATACGATAAATAAAACCATGGCGATTTTAAATTCCTTAAGAAATCCATTTAAGCTAAAATTTAAATATTTTTTATATGATTCAAACTTACTAGAAACTTTGCCCATTGTTTTATAAGATTGTTTTTCAAAATATTCTAAAATAGAGTAAAAAATAATATTTTGAATTTCGGAATTATTGTTCGCTTATTTGAATTTTTATAACTTAAAAATGATATCCTAACAAAATTCGAATCAGGAATTAATTATACTAAACTAATAAATAAAAATATATTCCTTTATTCAATTGATTTTAAATGTATTTTAAAAAGAATACATAAATAAAATATCATAAAATCAGTAGCATGATGGTCTTTCTTATCTTTTTTAAATAAGATAATCAAGTGCTATGGTAAATATTTTACTTTTCTAATTTGAATTAAATTATTTTTCAATGTTTATGTTTCTCTATTTAATCTGTCTACCAAAACAAAAACAAAATTCTAATTTTGTGAACCTGAATCAAGCTCATGTGAATATTATTATTTTATTTAAAAATTTCTTGATATCTTATTATTTGCGACAAAACAAGAAATCTTTGTAATTATAATTTATTATGCTTTAGATTTCAAATAAAATATCGATTTTCTTTTAATTATAATATATTTCAAATAAATCAAAATTAATAATAAATTTTTGAAACTTTCACAATCAAACTTTAACTTCATAACAATGAATAGGTGTTTATTTTAAGGTATATATTTGAGTATTTTTGTATCATAGAAAAAAACTTCATAATTTACTTTATACAGAAAATAATAAAATGACAATTTAATTTTTTTAAACTTAAAATAATTTAGAATCAAATCATTAATAAAACTGAATTGAAGATGACAAAATCGTTTCAATTGTTAATTATTTAGTATTAAAGTTTATTACGATATTAATAGCATAAATTTAAAAAAGAAGACAAGACTTAATTCCATAAAGCTATATATAGTAGCAGTAGTTGATACAAAGTTTGTTGATAAACGTAAAATAATTTAGAAATAATGCTAAACAATTATCAGTCTTAGTTTTCAATAGCTTACTAATCCAGTTTTGAAAGTATAGAAAAAAATACTGTAAAATAATATGAAATCCTTTTGTGTTTTTGCTTAATCTTCTACTAAGTATTATTCGAACTAAAAATAAAAAAGGTAAAGAGAAACAAAAAAGTTTGATTTTTTTCTAAAAAAATGATGTTAATTACTTTTTGGAAAAATATGACTTTTATGATTTTCATTATAGAGAGACATAATGTTGTTATTTTCCGAGAATGATAACAATAGTGTCTTACAAGGCTTAAAATACACTATTCTATAATAACTCGCCTGAGAATTAAAAAAATAAACTAATCAAAGATGACTTGAGAAATTTAAGCTAAAATTTAAGGAATAGCGAGACCTGGTTGGACTAATGACAAAAACAAATAATGGAGAAAAAACATTTGAATTTTTTATTCAAGATTGATAAATAACTTTAGTGATCAAGAAATAGATGTAGAAAAATGCAACATTCAAGTTATCAATTTACAATTTTATCTTAAAATTTATTAATGTTTTTCTCTTTATTTTTAATTTACATTTTAAAAGAAAGTAATCTTCTAACATCAGAATCTTACTAATTATTGTCCAATTATTATAATAGGTTGTCTTGAAAAGTAACTTGAACGTATTTTTTACCTACAAAATATAATTTTCTTGAGCTAACTAAAAGTTAATATTAATAAAATAGGAAATTGTGAAAAAAAATATAAAAAAGTACCTAAAAGAATTCGTTTTAAACATTTTTTTTCAAGTGGATCATAAATATTTTGATGAAGAGCGAAATTTTAGGCATTAAGCTTTGTTTTTTCTTAACTATCAAAAATTTAACATGTCTAAGCTGTTACAATCATATATATTTTTTATTTCCATGATATTTCACTAAAGCTTATTTTTAAATTTCTAATATTTATTTTTTTAAAATTAATTTTTTTTTTAATTTATATTTTATTCTATTATTAAGAAGCTTAAGTCATGTGCAGATAATAATATCATTGATCAAAATTCTTTGTAATAAAATTAATAATCAAATATCTTAAATGATGTAATTAAGCTTAATCTTTTTAATATTTACTAGAATGAATCAGCAGTTATAGATTTTATTTTTTATTACACAATTAAAATGTTTAAATTCAAAAATCTTCATTTTTCATCGTCCAAATATTATATTAAAAAATTCCTTTAAAAAAACTCTAAGTATAAATTTGACATGAAATATTAACACGTCTTTCTAAATAAATTTATTTTGTCTTGGAGTTAAAAATCAAAAATAAGTTAAATGAAATATTGGAATCAATTCAACTTTTTGTAAATATTTTTTAAGCATAACTCTTTAGAGTCGCTTATACCATTCGACTCTTTTTTTTTAAGTCTTTCATTTTCATTTGTGTAAGTTGCAACATGTTGTCAGCATCTAAATTATTTTCTTCACAACAATCGAGAACTTATGGTCATACTTGGATTCCAAAATGGTAAACACTAAAGTAACCTCTATTGAGCATTTAAAAGAGGTTTTACAAAAAGAGTGGCTACAGATTCCGACTGAATACGTACAAAAATTGATTGAATCAATGCTAAATAGAGTTTTGGCTTGTTTTGGCCAAAGGCGGACATTTTTTTTTTTTTTTAACCTTGTTCGCTCCTTGTGGAGCATAGGGGGGAGCTCATCTCCTTTCTAAGTACCTTTTGAGCGAAGGCTCCGATCTGACACAGAGGTGACTGCATCGAGTTGATCATCTAAGCCATAATTATCAAAATCCCCAGTCGAAACTGGTCCCCCATTTTTTTAATGAAAGGGGTTTAAAACATGCGCCCCTCGGAAATCTCTCGGCTATACGGGCTTTAAAGGCGGACATTTCAAATATTAAATTGTAAAAATTTCTAAACTTTTGAATCGATTTTTTGTTATTAATTGTATAGCTTTTTCTTTTTTTGCATTTTTTATTCACTTAATTTTTTATTTGGTTTTACGTTATTGGATTGATGACAAATAAAACTTAAAAAAAAAACGCTTTTTTATTATTTTCCTGCCTTTTATATACATAAAAATAATCTTTGTGTTAACAAATAAAAAAATTTCTAAACTTTTGCAACATACTGTATAATAAATAGTTTTCATCCTAAAAAATATTACGCTTTTTTTTTGATAAGACAAAATTTATTTCTTTATACATTTGATTTTAGTTTATTTTTAGTAGTGAAATTCTTTAGTTTATAAAAATTAATTCTTATTCTTTAAAATTAAATTAAATTTGAATTTTTTTTGGATCTATTTGAATTTTTCATAAAAAAATTGAATCAATCTAAAATGCATGGTAATGCTGAAAATATAAAATTCTTAGATAATATAAATTTCATTCGATTAATTTTGCATTATTTTATTTTGGGCTAGATCAAAAAAAAATTATGCCTTTCGCAAAAATTTTTTCGAAACAAAATTGACAACTTTCTCGAAAAAAAATGGAAAAAGATCAAGATTTGATATCGCGTAAATGGAAATCAGTTTTAAATCAATTTCAAATAGAAGTAATCAAAAAAAATAATTTTCCAAAAATTGAATTTAAAATCGCCTCATACAACTTACTCTCCCCAAAATTACTCGATGAGAATTTTTATTTGTATGAAAATTTAGACCAAAACTATTTAAATTGGAAATTTCGAAGAGCAAATCTTTTAAAAGAAATTGATCAGATTAATGCAGATGTATTGATTAAACTTTAATTTTTAACTTTTTTAAACAATTTTGAAATTAGATATATTGTTTTCAAGAAATGGATGATAATGAATATAATTTTTTTTTTAAAAAAAAATTACTTGTAATGGGTTTTAAAAGTATTTATAAAAAGCGAAGTGGCCAAAAACTCGATGGTTGCTGTATTGCTTTTAGAAAAAATGTATTTGATTTAGAAAAACAAATTTCTGTTGATTTTTTTATCCCAGGGATCGATAGTTTAAACAAGTAATTTTTTTAAATTTTTATTAAAAGTTGATGTTTAGAACTCAATATTTAGAGAAAATGTTGGAATTATTTTACTTCTAAAATTCAAACCAAAATTTTCATCATCTTTGACTTTTCAGAATGAACCTAAAATTTTGTGTATTTCTACAACACATTTGTTATTCAATCCAAAACGAGGTGATACAAAAATAGCACAATTACAATTGCTCCTTGCAACTATTGATCGCGTCGCATTCATAAAGTCAAAAATATTGGAAAAGAAATTAATATCTGAATATCACCCAGTAATTTTATGCGGAGACTTCAACTTTTCAAATGAATCAAAAATTTATGAATTCTTAATTAAAGCTAAGCTTGAAAATTTTAAATTTTTAAACAGAACAAATTTGAGTGGTCAGAAGACCGATTTTAGAATCTTTTTACCAATAGGTAAAAACATTTTACCAGAGTGCTTAGGCATAACTGATCAATCTCAATTTAAGTATGAAATCGACTCAAGAAATTTAAGATTGCTATTCGATAAAAATAACTTAAATCAACAAAACATGTATAACATTTCTTTTGGTACTGATTCAATTTCGCATTGTTTTAATTTTAAATCAGTTTATCCACACATTGATGAAAAAGGAGTACCTGAAATTACAACGTGTGTAAAGGATTTTAAAAAATCAGTTGATTTTATATTTTTTCATTCGAATATTTCTGAAAAATCAAATTTTCAAGAAGAATCAGTGATGAAGACAAATAAATTGCACCTTATAGAAATATACGAATTATTTAATGAAAATGATGGAAAAAAATTATTTATTCCAAATGAAATATATTCGTCAGATCATTTTATGATCGCAGCTAAGTTTTTTTTAACATAAAAAAAAATTTTAAAATAATATATTAATATTTGAAATTCTTATGTTGAAATATACTTATTTACTTAAATGTTAAATTTTTGTTTAAAAGACTTTGAAAATCATAATTTCAAATTAGGTATTATTTTTAATTTAAAACTAATCCACTTATGAAAACTTTTTAAATATTTTTTCTTAACTTAAACATTTTTTTAAATTATTTTGATTTATTGAGATTTTTTAAAAATAAATTTCAGGTTATATAAAACTAAAATTTAATGCATTATGATCGAAGCTTTTTAATTCAGGTTTACTTTCAATGATTTGAATTAAAAAGGAAAGGAATAAATAAAAAATATGTCTGAACATTTTACAATTAATTTTTTTAATGACTGCAATAACAGACATTATCAATAAAAATAAGTGATTGTAAAGTTTTTTTTTCAAATTAATTTTATGGATTTTTGTTTTTTTATTTTACCTGTTAAAATGCAATATAAATAAGTTTCTAAAATGAGAATAAATTATTTAATTATTAAATATATATTGAAAATAAATTATTCTTACTTAACAGTTTTTTTTTTTAATTTTATTAATAAATTCGTACTTAATTTTCAAAAATCTTGAATCAATTTTTTTTTAATTATTCTAATAATATATATAATAGTACTAAACGGAATTCTATTTTTTTAATTATAATAAATTATTCAACTTGATGTTTGTTTCTTTTTAGTAATTTTTTTTTAAATTCTTTTTTAAATAATAGTATAAGTTTGACTATATTAAAATGATTTTAATAATTCCATCTTTTAATAATAAATTAAAATTTTATTTTAGACAAAGACTTTTGCATATATAATTCAAACTTTAATTTATTCACAGGCCTATAATAACGCGTCGTTATTTAATACATTCTTACGAAATTTGGAATTTTTATAAGTAACTAGAAGAGTAGAAATTTTATTTTGAATGATCCATTTTTGAAACTATTTCATTTTCTATTTATATCTAAGGTCCTTAAATAAATTATTTTATACTTTTCTAATAATTAAATGTTAAATGTTATCCCATCTATGCATTTAATATTGATTTAAGTTTTGGTTCTAAGGATTTTAAAAGATTAAAAATTATTCGCATGGAAATATATCAAATTATAATTTATAAATTCTTATTCTCAATCGAAAGATAAATATTTTTTTTTGAAAAAAAGAAATTCATGGCAATGTTACATACAAGGTAAGATGCAATGATATTTTATTTGTTAAGAGATATTGGTTTAAAAATCTTATGTTGGGTTAAACTTTTTAATTGTTAAAGGAAAAATATTAAAATATCATAATAAAATTTAAAAAAATTTTTTATCAAAATATTTAACAAAATTTCAGAAATTTTACCAATAATTCCAAATAAGTCTCAACAGCAAAATTCAAATTTAAAATTGAAATAGCCAAATATGCGAAAAATTTTTTATTTTTATCCAGTTCGAAATTAAAATTTTTTCGATTAAGTTATTAGTAGTACTAGTAAATAATACTGCGACCCTATTGGATTAGGCTTCTTCGAAGCTATGGCAGTAAATTAGACTGTTTCTTGAGCCATTTGATATAATAAAAAATTGGCTATTAGAAAAAAGGTTTTATTATTTATTAATTATTTAAAGTTTTTTTTTTGCAAAATATTTATTGCAAAAAAACTCATTAATAGATTTAGAATAGAATTATATAAAAGCAATATTCTGAAAAAGCGGTATTAATGTGTCTTTTAATAATATGTCGTCGGAGTTGTTTTTGTTTTCAAAATCAATTTTATCATTAAAATCAATTTATTCAATCAGATTAAACTTAATCGTTACAACATTCAACCCGGTTTTCGATTATCTTGATTCAAATATAATTTCTGTGCTGGTTAGTCTTGCTCCACCACAAAATTTTATTCAAATAATTTTACCAAAATCAAAGTACAACATTATTATTAATTATAATATTTTTAAAGAAATTAAAAGTTGGATTTTTTATTTAATAATAAAATCCAAATTACGATCAATATAACAGATATTTTGATATTTTATATTAATTTTTTCTATCCCGGTGTATTTGTATTATAGTATTAGAAATTTGTGATATCCGTAATATTTTTTAGTCTTTTTTCTTAAATGAAATGAAATGAAGAGAAAATCTAACGATCAACAAACAAATAAAGATTCAAACAGCAATAATTTAAAAACTCACAGCATAAATACTAATCAAATTATTATTAGTAGTGAGAACAATGAAAATATTCAAAACTTAAACCAAAGTAACATTTATCAAAATTTAAATCAATTAGCACAATTTCTTCAAAGTGAAAGTAATCTAGATCCTGCAACAACACCTAATAATTTAGCTTTACATATTTTATCAAATTATAATTCCATGTACTCAATGCCATTATCAAATCCTATTAATCCTATTTCAAGATCAATTTCAACCAATTTACCACAAAGTCATCAGTCTCTTTTATTAAATTCACCCACATCATTACAAAATCCTCTTCCAATAAATTCAATATCTAATTTTTCAAACACTTCTACAAATAGCAGCGTTCGATTAGAGTCGCCAAACAACTTTAATATACCTTTGAAAAAACGCATGATTAGTAAAACTGATCTCGATAGCAGAAAACTATCAGTTGATTTATCACAGTGGCGTGAAACTAGGGTTTTGGCGTTGAAAAAAAATTTTAAGCAAACTGATGAAAGTGATAATGATTTAAATTTTATAAATTATTATCCAGGAGATATAGAAACCATAAACGGAACACTCGTCACAGTGCTGCATAATGAAGAACGCGTTACATTTGATGTTTCTAAAGATGAAGAAAGATTTTCTTTAATTGAAGATGCACAAGCTAAATTAGATAAATTGGAAAAAGGAATTCTTGTTCTGTTTCGTGTAACTAATCAAAGTTTAAATTCCTCTTCTCATTCATCAACACCAACATCTACTCCGGTTCCATCTTATAGTGCTTCGATCGACTTGAATAAAAATCAAAAAACCACAAAATATCGATTGGGAAGAATTATAGAAAAGCAAAAAAATTTTCTGGTAGAACCTATTTGTTTAGAATTTGGATCAAATTCCATTATTTCAGAGCTAGTCAATCACGAATGGATAGATCGACCAAACCTACGTCTCCTGCAACCTCCGTGGTTTGACGAATACAAGGATGAATTAGACTTAAGATTAAATCTAAGCTTAATCGAATGTTTAAAAAAGTTTCTTTCAAAGCAACTTCAATCTTCAAATAAATTTGGTCTACAAGTTTTTTCAGGAAATACACCAATTTTAGGTATATATTATTCTATTATACATATGTTTTTATTATTTTATTAACTTATCATTCATTAAATTTTTAAAAAGGATTTCCTGCAGAAAGTTCATCCAAATATTTTCATCAGAAACAACACGATAAAAAAGAAATTCAGATAAATTTATCAAACATAAATTTAGAAACTTTTCAGCAATCAAATTTTAATACCAGCACCAAGTATAAAAAAGGAGATATTGTGACCGCACCAAATGGTATAAGAAAAAAATTTAATGGTAAACAATGGAGAAGACTTTGTTCGAAAGAAGATTGTTCAAAAGAATCTCAAAGAAAAGGATTTTGTTCTAGACATTTGACTCAGCGTTCTGGGGGCAAAAAAATTCATAATTCTACATCATCTAACAATACAGTTCTAACTTCTTTTAATCCTCATACTGAAAAAGAAATAGCTTTTAGCATTGGTCCCTTAAATCAATGTAAATTTCAAATTTTTTAAATTCAATTAATTCTTCTAAATGGCTCTTTTAAGATCATAAGCAAAAAGCAAAATTAAGAACAGACGATGAATTGTGTGCAGCAAATGCATTAGTTGGAATTAATTCATCAGTAAAATCAGAAAGAAGTAACAGCAGCCAGAGTAAAACTTATGATACAATAAGTCTAGATTTTTATCCAGATACTGATCTAGAAAATGAAAATTCAGATGAAGATAGCGATGGCGATGACGATGACGATGAAGAAAAAGAGGAAAATGAAGTGAATGCAGAAAATTTTAATATGTCTGGCAAGAAAAGTCCATCATATAGTGACGATGATAATGACAAAAACAATGGGACTGGTACATTACTTGTTGTTCAAGAAGATGTAAATCATCAACCTAAAAATTCAAGTATTAGTACAAATGAAAACAAAAATGAAACCAAAAACTCAAACGACACTAAGTCCGCAAAATCTGTTGAAGATCTAGAAAATCACTTAGATGAAAATCTAGCTAAAGATCATGAAAAAAAATCCAAAATGACATATTTAAAACGCAATATATCTGATAATGAATTTAATCAAAATGGCCGATATTTGTTTTCTACTGAACATATAAGACGGCCTATGAATGCATTCATGATTTTTAGCAAAAAAGAAAGAACCTTGATTCATCAACAGTATCCGAATTGTGACAATCGTGCCGTGAGTAAAATGCTTGGAGAAAGATGGTATGCTTTAAATCAAGAGGAAAAAAATTTTTACCATGAAATAGCTTCACAGCTAAAAAAAGATCATTTTAAAGCCAATCCGGAATGGAAATGGAGAAATAAATTAGAGAGACAGAAAAGTGAACCTGATAGTAAACTGTTAAAAGGCAAGAAAAATAAAGATTTTTATGTTTCAAAAGGATTAAAAAAACAATTTAGTTGTCCTTCAGACGTAGAAGATCATATTCCAACCCTTACAAATGAAATTTTTGAAAACAAAATAAAGCCTAAACCAATAAAACAAATAATTCCAATCAAAAATTCAATAATTAATGACTTAAATAATTTCAAGCCTTCTGGAATAGTTTTCAAGCCAACAAATTTATCAACATTCACTCCTTCATCTACATCTATAGATGAAGATACATCATCTGCTGGTAAAGACTCTCCTTTTGAACAATCAGATTTATCAAGCAAATTTATTGCTCAACAAAATGCGAATTCAAGTCCTAAAAGAATCTATTCTAATGAATTTTTTGCAAGCAATATTCTAGAGGACAAATCGTCTACAGACTTACATGATAATAATTTAAATAATGATTCAGCAAAACAAGTTATAGGACATGAATCAAAAATTTGTAAAAATTTTACAGATACTGAAAACCAAAAACCATTAAGAAAAACAACTTCCGATTCATCTTTTTTTAGACTTACAAACAAAACACCAAAGTCAGCTCTTTTGGAAAAACGTCGTAAAGCTGTTTTCAATCTTTTAAAACAATCCACTTATCCATCTGGTAATTTAATTAATTATTAATTTTACACGTTTCCAATTTGTTTTATAAGCTTGATTTTTATCTTTCTTTCAGCTTCATAGTAACTATTTAAATATTTTTAATTTTGTTTTAAATAATAGAAAAAAGAAATAAAAAGCAATAATTAAATTTATTTAAAAAATTTAGAAAATTTTTCAAAGAAGCTTATAAATTTTGAAACTAGCGGGTTAAAGCAACTACATTTTTTGATAATTCGACTAAAGTTATATTTATTTTTTATTTAAAAATAATTTTTCAAGCAATTTAAAAAGAAAAGAGTTCGAATCTAAACTATCTACAGTCAAATAATTTATTCTAGAATTATCATAATTTTGAATTTTTTTTCAGGTTGAAGATCTGTAAGCAAATTAAAATATCTTGAAGAAGTGATAATTTAAATATCTTGTTTACATTGGTTTTTAAATTCCTTATATCAAAGAATGTTGATGCTTTTGAATTCGTTGTTATAATAGACTAAACAATTTCATTATTATTTATATTCTTAAGGCTTCCTTCTGGCAAAATAGGAGCGCTGTCTATTACTCTCTCACTGTCTTTTGATCGTCAACGAATTTTTTTCTAAATCGAAAGCAAATAATTCAGCAATTCTATATGCAATGCTGATAGAATGGTTATCATATTTTATTTTTATACTTTTTTTTTTAATTCTTTTTCTTTTTTCTGATGATTCTCAATGATATTTTCAAATTATAATTACAATTTTATTTTTTGATTAGAATTGTTTTAAATTTTTCAAATTAATATGATTGTCCTTAAGCTAATTTCTTTTATATTTGGAAAGTTTAGATTTAAAAATAGTTATAGGGTTAAAGATGAAAATTTTTTCAAAAACATGCCGTCAATTTTATGGAAATTTTTGTTTTTAAATATTGAAAATAAAAAATATTGAAAATTTTTTGAATTTTAGTTAAAATATGAATTTTCATTTTTATATTGTAAAAATTAACAGACGAATAAAATTGTAAACATGATAAAAATTATTTTTTTGACATTAAAAATAGGAATAAAATATTTTAGGTTTAAATGTTTCTGAATTTTAGACGACAAAAAACTTTATTATTAACATACTATATTTACAATTTCGTTTTTTTTTCAATTTAAAAAGATAGGAAAAAAAATTTACGAATCGATTTTTTAAAGGATTTGTATACGAGGTTTGCACTCTTCCTCCTATTTTTAAAAAAAAATTAATTTATTTTTTTTTAAATTAGGGTTGTGTGAAATTTAGTACAATAGAACAGAACAAAAAGTAAAATGTATTTATAACTTTTTTTCTGGACGTTAAAAATTGGCAACATTCAAAGTTGCATAATTGACAAAATTCTTTTAAAACTCTGCAAGATTAGCAGAATTAAATTTTAATGTATTTGAGCGTGGTGCATTTTGCAGAGAGTTTGCATATTATTAACAGACTTTGGTAGTTGATGCAACTATGAATCTTGCACTTTGTTGCATTAACAGAGCCAATTTTTAACGCCTAGAAAAAAAGTTATTAATACTTTTTTTTTTTTGTTCTGTTCTATTGTACTAAATTTCACAAAAGCTAAATTAGGAAAGAATAAAACTATTTTTGCTCATTACATCGCTATTTTTCCTCACTCGCATTACTCAAAAGAATTAAACCAAAAAATAATCTTTTTACGATTTAATTTGTTTGAATTCATTTAAATAAATATTGATATCAACTTTTATACTACTACTTCTACTAAATAAAAAAAGCTTAAAAAACATAACAATTCACTTCAATCCCGATTAAAAAAATAAAGCAGGGGAAGTGCGAAGGGGACGGTCTTCTCGGTGACTTGTTTTTTTAACAATTATAATTTTTTTATTAAGAAAATAATCCAAAATATAATTATATCAATTATTTCTTTATTTTAGAAGAAATTATGAATGAATTTTTGAACAGAAACAAAGAATTATTCAGTAGCAAACGTGAATTTTTGACTAAATTAAGAGAAGTTAGGCAAAAAATAATGAATAATGGTAAATTAACAACTGTACCAATAAAAATATCGAATGAAAACTTAAGCAATCAAATGGATGATATAGAATGTGAAGAAACAGAAAGTTTTTTTAAATCGAATTTGGTGGTAACTTCAGAATGAAAGTTAATAACTTGTTCAAGATTTTTGAAGTGTTTTAAAATTTATTGACAACCTGACGTACAAAGAAATCAAAATTATTCAATGACATTATCCCAGTGATTTATTTTACGTCCATTGTTAGTTTATTGAGAATTTTTTTTTCGTAGTCATAATAGCATCTTATCATTGCTTTATGTTAATGATGTAAAACTGTAAAATTTTTCTTATGGAATTAGACTTTCTCTTTTTTTTTTTGAGTCTTAAATATGTTGTAATTTAAATGAAAATTTAGGTAATATAGGGATAGAAAACTAATAAGGTAAGTGACAATGATCAAATTTTAACTTTTGAAACAAAAGTGATTGAGAAGTTTTTTGAAACAAAAAATTTACGCAAACACGATGGCTTGATTTAATCAATATAATTAGAATCGGTCACATAGTGTACCAACTTTTTTTAAATTGACGTGTTAATTTTTTATTCTCAATCCATTTTTTTGCCACTTTTATTTTAAACAATTTTCTAAAAATGCTAAATATTTAGAAATTAAATTTTTCCGTTTTTTATCATGAATTTTAGTAGTAGAAATATTTAAATTTAATGGTTTTAAATTATATTGAATAAAAATTTTAAATGCTTAATTTTTTACTTAAAGCTTTATATTATTTTTATTTCATTAAACGCCTTAAAAGTGATTTAAATTAGAAAATTAAAGTTTTTGATCAAAATTTAATTATCATGCTCAAAAATTATCTTTTTATTTTTTAAAAATTTAACTTATAGAAAGCTGAAATAAGTTAATATTTTTACTTAAAATGTATAAACATCTTTTTGATTATTTTATTTTGGTTAAGTATAATTTTTCTTATTTTGATTTTTTGTAATTCTTTATCCTTTTGCTAACGGGTGATGCATGCTTAGTTACACAAAATTCAAATTCTCATAATTAAAGAAGGAAAAGAGCCAGATCAAATTTTTTTTCCTTTTTTAAAGCTTTATTAATTAACTTTTAAAAATTATTTTTTATATATGGACAATACACCCTTTTTGGCTATAGACCTCAATTTAGTCTTAATACTCGACATAAGGGACTGTAAAAAGTTCAAGTCAAATTTTTTTAAGCAATATTCAATGCGCTTGATTAATTTTTTTTCTGATTTTGCCTTCCAACCTCCCTCATAAACATTCTGTGTCAAAACACCCCAAAAGTCTTCTATTGGTCTTGCTTTCGGAACATTTGGAGGATTCATATTCACCGGAACATAATAAATCATTTCATCCATCCACGAAATAGTCTTTGCAGACCTATGAGCACTTGCTAAATCTGGCCAAAACAAGTAATTATAATCGCTATGATACTTTTCAATGAATGGAAGAATCCGTTTTTCCAAACATTCTTGTTTATACACATTAGAACATATATCAGTTGATTTAGATGAACGAAACAAAGGCTTAGACATTCCACGTTCAGAAATTGCGATCCACATGAGAATCTTCTTTGGAAATTTTTCTTTTCCAGCAAAACGAACATCTTCTGGACATTTTTCTTTATTATCCGTATAATACCCAGCGTTACCGGGCATTACATTACCAGCAAAACAAAAGTATTTTTCATCATCCAAAATTATGACACTTTGCTGTTTATAAAGTTGGTTGACTAGTTTCCGGCTATTTTTTTTGACTTTGTGTCGTTGGGCTTCATTGTATTTGGGTATTTTCTCACGTTTACGATAAGTAATTTTCATTTTAGCCATTTGCCGACTTATTGTTCACTGGTTAACATTGAATTTTTTAGCAAGTTTCCTTTGACTCATACCTTTTCGATTGTTTGTCAACCTCTTAAGTTGGGCTAATTTTGCCTTGTCCCATGTCGAAGAATTATCTGATTTTTTTTTATTTGTAAAGCTTGACCTTCTAGCTCTCGATTGATATAATTATATGCTGTCTTTTTACAAATCCCTTCTTGGATAAAGTGATTCGCAGCATCAGCCTTTGAAATTTCCGGATTTTTTACAAAAAAATTTTTGACCCTATTCTGTAGAGCCAATCTTTCAGCCTCTGATAACATTTTTAAAACAAAAAAAACTTTTAAAACTTATAGATTTTTTCCTTTTCTACAAATTAAAATGCAAAAATTCAAATTTTTAAAAATTTTTCATGTAGCAAAACACATTTCATTTTTGTGTAACTAGACCCATTAAATGAGTCACAAGCGGATCAGCCTTACAATAAATAAATAAATAATTAATGTATTTGCTCGATTTTAACGACATGCCGTTATGTATATACCAACATGTCATTAAATAATATTTTTAATGTTATTAGATCCTGTAGTTAATTCTGAATACCTTTATAAACGACATGTCGTTAAAATCGAGCAATTACTTTAATATAAATCAATATCTAAATCTATTGCCAACCTATTTTCTTTGGTCACTGTAAAGCAGCTATCATAGACGACTTCCTCAGCAAGTCGTCTCGGCAAGCCTGCTTACTGAAGCTTATTATTATTATTGTACTTTCTAATCCTTATTTTAGAAATAGATAACTTAATTTAGCTTTGTACTGTAGACATTTCATGTGTAGAAAAAGACCTTAAACCAAACTCGTCAAGTTTTCAAAAAGAAATTTTATTAATAACTTTTGAGCATGATCATTTTATATTTGATCATAAATTTCAGTTTCCTAATCAATTGTTTTCCATTTGAAAATATTAGAAAGAATATTAAAGGGTTGAATAATGAAATATTTAACAAAATTTAGGTTTATCGCAAAAGAACATCACAAGTTTTTAATTGAAGATCTTGACTAAATTATAATATCATATTAATCTATATTAGCAATTTTTTTGATTATTTTATTTTTTTAACTAAATAAATGAGTTTGAATATATTGAAAGATTTTCAATTTTTTTGGTGCTTTTACTAAAGGAGTCACAAGTCGATCAGCCTTACAATAAATAAATAATTAACGTATTTGCTCGATTTTAACGATACTACCTGTATGATATAATAATCAATATTTATCATTTCCATGTCAACTATGAGATTTATTTGATCATTCTAAATAAAAATTTCTGCAATCAAAAGAAATAAATGATGATTAACTTTGACATATTCAAATTAGTCAAATTCTAATCGTCAAAAAAATATGGTTTAAATGTGAAAATTTTATTCTAAAAATTTAAATTCAGTTTTTTAGATTTTATTCAAAATTTATAATCGGTTAAACTATAAATAAATCGCCATAGCAAGAACTACATAATATTGTTTCAGTTTTAAACTTAGTAATATTTTTTTCAATATCACACGTATTATAATTTTTTTCTTCATTCAAATTTACGATTGAATAATCTAAATAATTTTTTTCGTTAGAAGAGCTGATCGTAAAATTTTTGCCTAAATTCAACATAATTTCTTCGATTTTAGTCATTATAAAATGAATTCTTTGATCTATTTCTTGGGCATTTTCATTCTTTTTTACTTGTCTTTCATCTTCAAGGCTGATCAATTTACTAATAAGATTTTTTATTTCTATAAAAGCTAATTTATAAATATTTAAGATTGATGATATATTTTTAATAGTATCGTCTTTGATTCTAAATTTTTCATTTAATTTTTTTCTTTCTATTTGATACATAGTAACATAATCTACGATTGTTTCTGTTTCAAATTCTAATTGCTGAATTATATGCTCTAACTCATTATTTTTTTCTTTTATAAGCAAATTTTCTTCCATTACTTTGGTAAATTTTTTTTCTATTAATTTCATTTTTGCCAGGTAGTCAATAATTTTTTCTTTATATGATGGCTTTTCTAACGATAACAGTTCTAAATTAAATTCTGATATTAAATTTTGATTCGAAAGATCATTATTAATTTTATTGTTTTCACTGTCTTCAAAATTTTTATTCGTATAAGCTTCAACTTCAATATTGTTATCAAATTGGATTTCTTTTTCGTTTTGCTCCACATTATTACATGTTTGTACACTTTTTTCAATATAAAATTTAATTTCGGGAATCTTTTCCTTCAATTTTGTGTTTTCATCTTGAAGCAGTTCTAAACTGATCTTTAGCTCATTATTTTGTTTAATAATTCGACTTAAAGTTTGCTTATTATTATGTAGATCTTCAATTAGACAACTAAAATGTTCCCTCTCAGTTTCGAATTCTTTTAAATTGTTATTTAAATCAGCAATAATTTTATTATTACTTTCATTTAATTGTTCTAAATTAACTTTCTCTTTAAGTAAAATATCTATTTGCTGCTTGAAGTATTTTATTTCATTTTCTAGTAACTCAATTTTGGGATATGTGTCATTTTGTTTGATTTCTAAGTTCTCAGAAATTTTTTCATCTTTTTTTTTCATCTCCGCCTTTAAGAAATCAATTTTGGAAAAAGACTCTTCTCGTTCATCAGTTAATTTATTTATTTGATCGACTAAGTCTTCAACTTGTTTCTGTAAACGATCTACATACGATTGATACTCATTTTTAATAAGTTGTCTATTTTCGTCCATATTTCTATTTAATTCATTTATTTGAGATTTAAGTTCAGAATTTTGTGCTACTAAGTCTTTGTTTTCATCGCTTGGCTTTTTATAAATTTGAAAATTTTCAATTTGTGTTTTTAATTTAGAGACAACTTGAACTAATTCTAAAACTTCTAGATTCTTCTCGTCTAATTTTATTTTTAACTCGTCAATTTGCACGATTTGCTCATTGATAATCAATTCATTCGAGTTATGATCAGTTATACCATTTGTTTTTTTCAAAATCTTATTAACCTCCATTTGATTAACAAGTTTTTCCAAATCTGAGATTTTTTGTCTTGATGCTTTTAAACGACCAGTTAATTCATCGCATTCATCCTGTTTTTTATCGCATTTTTTTTTTTGCTGATTTAGTCTGGACTGTAATTCGGTTTTTTCAGCTACAAGAATGCCTATCGTCTGAACATGAAGCTTCAGTTGATCTCTAATCTGATTACATTCAATATTTGGGTCTATTAATGATGATAGATTTAATTTTTTTAACGTATCAGATAAATTTAATGAAGTTAGATTATTATTATCAGGAATCGCATTGAATGAATGATCATCAACAGGTAAATTTCGATTTTTGAATTCTTTCAATTTTTGTTTTGCAGCAGCAATTTTTTCATCTTTTTTTAAATCCATCTGATTATCTATCATTTTAGTTTCTTTTGCATTTGATGACGAACGAAATCCGAAACTAGAAAAATAAATAATTATGTTAACTATATAAAAAATATCTATGTCTCTAAACTATATATATATATTATATAAAGAAAATTAAAGTGATATTTAATTAATTTCTAAATATGTTAATTAATTAAAAAATTCAACAAAAAATTTTGTCTTATTTGAAATAGTTTGGACAAAAAATATTTTTACTTTGCTTTTTTTTAATTTCTAATAATAATATATGGTTAATACAAACTTTTACAAAATAGAAAAAACTGCCGAAAAAGTCAACTTGCATTGATTTTTTAATAAGTCTTAAACTTTTAAAATATTGAATTGAACTTCTTAACGTTTTAATTTTTTCTATATAAGTAATGTTTGAGAACTAGTCTGTAATTTAAAATAACGAATGAAGATGTTTATTTTCATCATAAAAATTTTAAAGACTTCTAAGAAAACTCATTAATAATTTAATTTATATTGATAGGATATCAAAATATGATATTTTTGAAATTAATTGTTCAATTAAAATAATCGACATTATAGTTATATAATATCTAGTAAGGGTTTATAGAAAATTTATAATATTGTATGAAAATTTTATTTATTAAAATACTCAAAAAAACGTATGAAATTCAATTAACTTATTGTTGCCATGAGAAATTTTATAATTGATGTAGCTAGAATTAACAAACGGAAGAATTAGTTTGGTGATGTCGCTAATTTTAGAAAAGAAACTTTTTTAATTGTTTCAATCCTTACATAGTTAATCATTTAGATCAAAAATTATTTCTGCGTTATTTATCATAAATAAATTAAATTAAAACTTTAAATGACACAACACCAGTTCCATTTGTTTACACTAGAATATTTTTATTATTAATAACTTTTAATAGAATTAAAACTTAAAAAAGCGTTTTAAAGTTGAAGTAGATTGTCTACGATTTTGTTTCTCAGATGATTTTTTTCGAGCATTTGATTCATTCACATCTTCAAATTTTAAACTTTCATTTAAACAAACTGTTTTTTTTTTCTTCTCTGTTTGAAAAACATCATTGAAATTTTTCAACATTAATTTTTTTGTTTTAGTGTCATCTTTTTTATCGTTGTTTTGATTTAGATCATCAAAAGATTCATCAAAAGATTTTTGTCGCACCAACTTAGAAAATTTTATTCGGTCTTGCGTATTAGTACTTTGATGAGTTTTTTTTAAAGGTGAGGATTTAAGTTGCGGCAATAGACTGCTACGCGTCAAAATTACTTTGGCAAATTTGAATCCATCTTTATTGTCGTTTTTCATTTGATTCCACACATATTGAAGCAAAAAAAGGTTTTCGTTTTGTCCAAGAACCCGAGTTTTAATCAAATGCTTACCATCTTGGCTATAGAAAGTATTTTTTCTATTTTCAATTAAATCTTTTTTTATCATAATTTCATATTCAATGTACTCAATTAGACAATATTCATTCGGATCTTCAACATATTTTAATTTATTTAATGTTTGAATTAAAATGTTGCCAACAGAACTATCTTTCTGTGAAGCGTTTATTTCAATGCAACAGCTCTCATTTAAGTGAATTTGATAAGTATACAATGCTCCAATTGAATTTGATTGCAAAGACATTTTGGGATGCGAGTTCTTAGATCGAATTTCAGCGTTTTCAATAATTGTTTTATTTAATTCTTGTTCAGGGGCAGATTTTTTCCGTTTAAGAAGATTTTTCATTCCTATGAAACCATAATTAACTTTGTTTGATATTTTCTTGTTAAATTCATTTGCTTGACTAGCTTCATTACTGAATGGCTAAAAAAATTTATTAAGATTTAATCTTATTTTAATAAATTTTACATTTTGATACATCAAATTTAAATCTAATTGCTTAATTAAGTTGGTTATCAGATCTAAGATTTGCCCCTCTAAAGAAACGCTTGATTCTTTTTTAAAATTATGTTCGCAGGAAGATAAAGCTTTTATATTAAAAAGAGGACTTTTGAAAAATTTATCAATTACATTTACTACTATGTTATAATCGAGTGAATTGTTTTTGATGATTCTTATGAATTTTTTTCTTTCATCATATTTTTTGCACATATTCGAAAATTTTTTTGAATGAAAAAAAGGAAAAGTTAGCTTTAACACCAAATATAAAAACTTTTAATTAATTACTTGAAGGTTTAATTAGGTATGTTTTAATTTTCAATTTTTGTTATTGAGAGATTATTTTATTATTTCTCAAGTGATCTTTTGATACTTAATATAAAAAAATTGTTTATCTATGGATTAGAAACATATGGATATAATTTTAGAAAATTCGAAGAATTTTTCACGTATCGAAAAATTTAATTAATATTTAGAGCAAAATTATTTTGATAATTAGTAGTTTGTAATTTTTTTTCTTATTATTTAAAATTTTAAATAAAAAAAGCTTCTTATTAAAAAAAACAATTCGAATAAAAAAATTAAATTTTAAGCACCAAAATTTTAAATATCATTCAGATCCAAGCTATGTAACTTGTCTTTTTACCACAAAATCCTATTTAAATAAAAAAAAACATAACAGAAAAAAATTTGAAAAAAAGTAAACAGCAGAGTAATATTGTATAAAGAAAATCGATTCAACTTATTTTGAAAATTATCATACTTTATATTGAATCTTAATAGATTATAACCAAATAATTATTAAAACCCAAAACGTTCAATTAATTCAAAAACATGGCGTTCAATTATTAACCCCTTTTAACTTTGAGCTGTAAGAAAGCTCTCTCTTTCGTATCTTTCCTTAACCTTTTTGAAATGAATAAATTATTTAAAAATTCATTTCATTTTTAATTAGTTTTTATCTAGTTAGGCTTATCTTGTACTGCACATTCTTAATTAATTATACCAACAAAGGTAAAAGTTAATAAACCAAATTCAAAATTAATTTTCATTTAAATTTAAGCTAGTGAATTAGGCAATTTATCGCAGACACATTGCAGGTTTATTAGGCTGAATTATGGATTGAAGATTTTGAAGTGGCTATACTCCTCTTTTCAGCCTTCTTGTTAGAAAATTTTTTTCTGATAGTCAGAAAATATTTTTTTTAAATTGATCATTTAATTTTTTTTTTTCAGTTTTAGTATAGAGAGCAATTCATTTAAAGCTAAAATTTAAATTGAAAAGAGTTTAGCTGAGAATATACGTACTTTTAATAATGATCATAACCTCTATATTCTCAATTTGGTAAATTTTGTTTATTAGCTGAAATCTTTTTTATTAAAAAATGTTTCAAAAATGTATATTTTTTGTTCTAAAAATATTATCCATTTCTCAATTATAGCCAACTGACAATATTCCTACTAGCTCCTTCTTTTTTTACCATTCAACCTTAAGTGAAATTATAAAATATTAAATGGCATATTGAAGTTTATTATCAAAATTAATTCTCAAAATTTACATGTTTTTTAATTGAAAAATTTAATGCTGAGAATTATTTTCATGAGTAGCAAAACATGTTAGACCATAGTCAAGGATTGTGAATAATTCTGCATGCATAGTATTTTTTGCAAGAATTTGCCGACATAAAAAATTAAGTTTAAAACTAAATGTTAACTTTGAAATTATGTTTCAATAATTCAAAAATAATAATTCTGCTTTAAATTTTTTCTATACATCTCGAAGCATTAAATTTAAAAAAACTATTTAAATGATAATTTTTGAGCATGACCATTCAAAATTGTTCATAAACTTCAATACGCTTTTTAAATACTTAGCTAAATACAAAATAAATAATTTTAGGTTGAATGTTGAATTAGCATGCGATATAAGTTAGGAAAATTTTAACCTGATTGTTTTTATTCTTCTTGATTCGAAGAAGAAACTAAATTTTAAGAATCTAAAAATGTAATTTTTTATTTCACTTACCAGATTTTTATTTATATTTTTAACAGTCTAGCTTGGTGTAATTTTGAAATAAATTACATAAAATAATATCTATTCAATAATTTAAAAAGATCCTCTTAAATGAAATAATTCACCAGCTTTTAGAAAATTTTAATTCATATGGTTTTTAATATTAAAGGGAGTAAAATTGAAGAACAGATTAAATGTTCTATTTTAACTATTATAAATAATGTTCAAAGAATAAATAGAATTATTTGATTTTTAAATGATTTCATTGTATAAGATTAAATAAAAATTGAAATTTCAAAATTAAACAAAAAATACTAACCAAGAATGTTGATTTTTCTCTGATAATCAATTTTACTGATTCCGTAAAATTATTTTGAGCTTCCAAAATTTTTTCTCCAAATTCTAAGATTTTGACTTCTTTATTTGATTTTGTTTGCTTTAAATAATTTTTTGAATCAAATACATACAAATTGTTAGATATGTTCTTTTTTTCGTTTACCTTATTCGAAGCTAATAGACCAGCATTGTTATAAAAAACACATAAACTCTTGGTCCTTAAATGTCGATATGAATTTAAATGCTTTTGCTTTAATGGATTGATTGATTTTGAACTTGTTCTTTCTATATTTGCTGAATGACTTGACCATTTTCTATCACATTCTTGAATTAGAATATAATTTTGCTTTTCTTTGAAATCTTGTGCAATATTCTTATCAACTTTTGCTAATGCCTGTTCTATTACTTGGAATACGGTTGTATCTTGGGTTACTTTAACTTGTACTCCATTATCATCGTCGTTTACTCCGTTTAAGCCATAAATCAATAACTTAAACTGCTTTAGTTTAGATTTACTTGAAACTGAAAGCATACTAGATGAATTTATTTCATTTGAACTTGGAAAAAATGAAAAATTGGAGTTTAAATTACTTTGCAATTTATTAATTTTATCAATATTTTCAATTTTTTTTCGAGAAAATATAAACAAGCTTGACATTTCTAATGGTTGATTTTGACTGTTTCTAAGCTTCAAATGCCTAAACCCTTGCTTTAAATGTTTAATTGGCATAACTCGTTGTGAAATTATATGATTTCCATTGTTCTCAAAAACAGTGAATTTTAAAAATGCCAATTCCGGAAAAGCAATCTTAATAAAAAATAATATATAAAATAAACTAAAATAGCATGTTTCTAATTTTACAAATTAAATTTTACAATTTAAAACATTAGGTTTAAATTGGTTTAAATTGGTTTAAATTATTCATGTTTAAAAATAAATCTTAATAGTCCAACCAAATATCAAATTTGGTCTTAATTAAATTTTTTCAACAATTTTTTAATAGAAAGGTTTAATAAGTGCTTGTAAAAGAAATCTTTGTAGTGTTGTCTGTAATATAAAACTTAATCCTATTAAATTAAAAAATAAAACTTATTTCAAATAAACAAAAATTGAATTATTTGAATGTTTCACAACAAACGATACGGTAGTAAAAATAAAAAATATCTTACATTAAAAATAAATTCTTCGTTCCACATAGGGTTCAAAGCATTTTTATTGACTACTTTAGTCTTTTCTTTACTGCAATCACATGGAATTCCGACTACTTCAATTTCAATATAAGGACTTGTTGAATGAAGTAACTCTATTCCGATATTTCTTTGAAAATTCAAATTTGAAACATTAGATGTATTTTGACCTATAATATTCGAAGAATGATTCGAGTAAACATTATTAGAAATTCCACTTGAATTTTGAGTATTAGGGATGTTTAAAGACAAACTTGCAGTCGAGCTAATGCTATTGCTGCTAGCGACGTTTTTATTATTTGATTCAATTAAATATTGACCAGAGATTAGACGAATAGTTAGAGATAAAAAATTTCCATCTTTTTTTTTCTCAAAAGGATTGAATTTTCCGTATTCAGGATGGCATTTATTCCACAACACTTCAGGTTTTAAAACATAACCCGAATTTGAATTCTGTTCAAATAATGACTGATTAAGAATCTGGAAATTATCAATTGTTTGATAATTAAGTGCGATCAATTGCAAACCACATGACCAAAAGTTTAATGGTGAAAAATTTGAAGAATCAAACCTCCTTGCATTTGGATAGCATCGAATCAACTGGGTTTCAGTGTGACTAAAATTACAGAATTTGATTTATTATTATTTTTATTTAAAAAAAAAGAGGTTACGCCAGATTCCCTGATGACAATAAAAAAAAATATAGAAAAAAAATTTCTTTTTAAAAAAAAAAAACATCAAAACAGATCGGAGCCTTCGCTCAAAGCTACTTAGAAAGGAGATGAGTTCCCTCTTATGCTCCACAAGGAGTGAACAAGGTTTAAAAAAAAAAATCTTGTTAACGTAAATTTTTTTAATTATTTTTAAATAACTTGATTAAATGCTATAAAAGTAAAAACCTTGAATACTTCATGATATTATTAATTTTATTGAAAAATAATATGAAAAAATTGAAAATAATCTTAAATTTTAAAATATTTGCAAATATAATACTTACCATATAACATCTATTGCTCTTTTTTTACATAATTGCTTAGCTTTAGATTCATTTAAAGAAACGATTTGATAACTATATGGAATATTATTTTGTTGGAATTGATTCTCGCTAATTTGGCTTGTTAAAAGATAACTATTTTGGTTCAAAAATTTATTTGGTTGATTTTGAGAAATAGACTCAGTTAAACTTTTGTACTTGATATTTAAATCAAATTTAGAACCATCTGTCCCCGAGCTGCTTAAACTTTGTTGTGTTATTAGTTGATTTTGATTACAAAAAATTCTTGAATGATTCAGATTATTCAGTGATTTTTTGCTGTTGTTATTTGAATTTTGAATGTTTGAATATAGAGGACTTAACTTAAGAGGATTGTAATATAATGTTTTTTCAGTATCAATATTTGCAGGAATTAAATTTAATTCTCTAAATTTTACAGCCTGTGTATATACAACTAGATCAGACAGCTCTTCAGCAATTTGGGTATTTTGTTGATAGGATTTCGCTTGTTTTTTTAATGGATTGATTGAATTTGAAATTATTAATTGATTTAGTTTAACATTTGATGAAGTTATTGGTAAAATAGATTGTGTCCTATGAATTTTAGGATTTATTTCTAAAGAATTATTTATCAAACTATTACGATAAAATCTATTCTTTTTTAAATCACAATCGGTATCCATAATTTGATTTATTTCAGCGTTTGAAGTAGAAATAGAGGGATTATTTGATTGGTTTGTCAAAGTTGTAGGTGATATCGGAAGATTCAAATTTATATCTGTATGAAATGATTCTTGATTTTCATCACTTTTGATATTTAGCTTATTGAAAGAAGAATCTGTGAGGGATTTGCTTTTGTGGATTTGAATTGATTTATTTTGTGTTTCATTCTGCGAATTAGTTGCTAATCGAGTAGAGATTGTTCTTATGCGTTTAACTGGTCCTGTGATAAAATTAGTCAAGCTAGAGAAATTATCATCGAATATTTCAAGATTTTCTTTCGAATTGGATAAATCAAAATCAACATTTTCTGTAGACTGTTTTTGAATTTTTTTTCCCGAGTTTTTTTTTCCTATTAAATTTGATTCTTGAGTTTGAATTGTCATTTTATGAAGTTTTTTATTCTTAATCAAAATTTTGTATTTTAACTGATTTGGTGACGGAAGAAGTGGGTGCTCAGAGTCAGGCTCAAAAATGTAATCTTTAACAAGTTTGTCACCGAATGTTTTTAGAAAAATATGCGCCATTTTGACTTGTTGCTGCAATGAACATCTATTTTCAATAGAAAGTATTACTGGATACGGAGACGTTTCAAATGCACTCTCATTTATTACTTCGACAACTGTTTGAAAACTTACTTTACTAGTCAAGGTTCTGCCATGATACACAACAGGTGATCCATCATCACCATCCCAAACATCTAATTCAACGCAGCGACAGCCTGATCTTAGAGCAGTCCTATATATTTCAGCAGAGGATTCGCCTTTAAGTTGATGTCCGGTTAAATATGTATTATGTGATGAAGCAATATAATAAAACGACAAAGGATAATCCATTTTATCCGAATTATAAAATCTATCATGATTATTCATTTTTTTGTTTATTAGTGTATTTACATTTTCTTCTTTATCAATCTCAAATAAAAAATTATCTTTGTCCAATAAATATTTTGAAAAACCAATAAACGAAAGTAAATATCTTGACCTAGAAGAAAAAATTAAAAATTTTTAGATTTTTTTAAAACCTATCTTTGTGATTTTTTGTAAAATTGTATGTTCGAATATTTTGATTCAATTATTTTCCTATTATATGATATATTCGTTTTAATTTACTTATATAAATTTTTTGAAATATATTTAAATCATGGAATAAACAATGAATTTTTAAAAATTAAAAATAAAAATTTATAATTATTGAACAAAATCGTACAATAAAGACAATAGTCTGGACTAATATTTTTTGAAAATAAACTTAAATATCAATTTAAATCTTGTCATTTAAATCGTATTTATATATTCTTTTGTAAAAAGTTGTAAAAAAATTACCTTAGCAAAATACTTGGTTCATGTTTTTCAACGATTGATTTCAATTCTTGATCACTCAAATATTCAAATTGTTCATTGGCACAAAACTCTCTTAGTTTCTTTATATTGATGGCGAAAAATTTGTTGATTTCATTATTTTCCAAAGTTTGAATTTGATTAGAATAATTGGACAACAAAAATTCAGAATTTATTGAATTAGACGAAATAGAATTTAAGCAAATAAGATCATTAAACAAGCTATTATTATTTACTTTCATTAATTGATTCTTGTAGTCTGTCATAAAAAGGTTATATTTCTCTTTTACTGAATTTATCATATCAAAATTCTGATTTAAATTGAAAAATTTCAGTTCGTCTTTCAAATTATTACGGGTTAATATAGTTTTTTCATGATTAATTCTTGTAGTTTCATTTAAACTTTCATCAGACAAAGTTTTATCCTGATAGACAAGCTTTTTAATTAATTGTCTATGCTTTTGCCAAGTTATTTCATTATCATCTTCTTTATTTTCATAGATTTCAATTGCATACTTATCAAACAAATCTTTCAAATCCTTCCTCATATAGATATAAAATGATTTAAAAAGATCAACGAACTCATTGAACTCCAAAAACGTTTCACATAATATCGAACTAAGTTTTGTTTCTCCTTTTTCTGTTAAAATTTTGAAATTTATATTGCTCCCGTTTAAATTTGCTATTGAACTGCCATTTGGAGATGAAGTAGAATTAAAAGAGCATTGCGGATTAAATTGATGTGGATTGAAACTTTGACCTGAGCGTAGAGTTGAAACCCCTGAGGAAGAGCAAATACTTTGGTTTTTTACCAATGGGCTAATTAAACCTGGCTCTGCATGCTTATTTAAAAAATTAAAATAAATCGGAGGCTTGAACGAGGTTAATGGTCTAGTCTGGGAATGAGAATCAGAATCAAACGAATCATGAATTTCAAATGAAGCTGATGATGATCTGGTAAACAAATCATTCATTAAAGATTTATTTTTGAAATATTTCAACTTTCTAAATCTCGACTTTAATGTAGTGCTCTTATTTAGGATTAGTTTTTCAATCTCGTTATCTTTTTTTGTAATCATAGCAGGTTTCATTGATTTACGTTGACCAGGGCCCTTCATATTTTTTAGTCTAAAAGAAGTTATTGATGTACTTGACTTTCTCTTATTTATTGATGATAGCGAAGAGCGAGTTCCAAAGCTGCTTTTGTGCTTCGAATCTCGTTCGATGTTTTCATGAGTTATTTTATGATTAGAAAACGAAGATATTAATAAATTACTTATCACCTGATTTATATACTTTTCTAGTGTCACTATATTAAATTGACGCCCACCAAAAGTAATCAAAGCTTCCATCGGTGTTGGATTCCTAAAATTTTTATTCCTATGATCATAGAATAAACTCAAATAGAGACTTTTGAGCCATTTAATTCTATTATCTGGTATTAGGGTTGCATATTTTTTAAGATTTTCGACCAAAAAACTTAATCCATTGTAAAATATTTGAATGCTTTCCTTTGCACCAATAAAATAAAGACTTCGATTTTCTGAAAACGAGCTCCCGTAAACTAAACAAATAATATTTTTTTCATTAAAATCAGTAATTGAATATCTTGTAGTTGCAATCAAATGAATTTGAGAAAAAATTTGCTTGTCAATGCACCCAAGACGAATATGCTTGATACAATTCAAATCTATAAAACCTTCATACGGATCGTTCACATTCACTAGTTCACCATGAACATAATGCTTTCTAATAGATGTCATTGAGTAAACTATATTACTGTCAACAATATCGTAGAGTAGATCATCATCAAACGATTTCTTATTTTCTGATTCTTGATTTAGCAATGTCATTTTTCGTCTAAAATTAATTTTAAATATTTATTTGTCATTTTAAATTATAAGAAAAGTCAATTCAAAAATAAAAAATAAAAACAAACTTTAATACGTTAATGAATCTAAAATCATTTTGTTCAACAAAAAAATTTATCAAATAGTTTTTATTAAATAGAATGATTTTTTCTTATTTAAATTTTTTTTTAGCTAAAAAATTATTTTAGAGTAATCACAAAAATGAAAAATTAATTAAATAATTAAAATTTTTTAATTGAAATTAATGAGTCCTTACCTATTTGCTTTTTTCATGTTATTTTTTGAAACTGTTTGTTGAAATGATGGTGTTAACAATTTTTTTCGTAAATAATTTTCTGATTTTGATTGAAAACCATTAGTTTGATCTAAAAATTGTGATTTTTTCCTTTGAGTAGTAACATTATTACTGGAGTTCATATGTAAATTCACTTGCCTTTCAGTTGACTCAATTATAGGATTTGCTCCAATTATATCCCAAGCTGGTCTTGACCATATTAATGTCGAATTATCTAATTCTAAGCGTATATTCAATAAGAAATTAGATTGGTTCATATCCCATTCATTAAAAATGCAACTAAATGTAAAACCATTGTGAAGCATTTGTAGTATGTGAAAGTCTAATTTAAAATTATCATCTAATGAAATATAACTAACTGAATGTGTGTATTTTGTATCTTTTTGTAAAGAACCTAAATGTTGCATATCTCGAATTGGGTGATATGTTAATATTGGTTTTCGTGAAGCATATAGACCAAAAGATCGATAATCGCTAATATTTGCTTCTAATTCATCATTTATATCTGACAGATTTTTAATACAGTTATATTCTGATTTATAACGCTTTATTTTAAATTTATAAGAAGATGATAAATTAATAAGTGATTTGCTTTTTTTTTTTTTTAACTTTTTATTATTTTTCCGATCATTCTCTTTCATATTAGCTATAGCTGACTCTATCAAATGTTTATTTTCAATCAACGAGTCAGGCATTTTACTTGGATGAACATGAAACATATTTATATCTTGAAGAAGTGCGTGAGTTAATTTCAATTTACGAGTATTTAAAAGTCCGCCAACACTTATTCTAGTAAAAAAATTATCATTCCCATTCAGCTCCGATACCATTTGTATTGGCCTCTGATTTTTTTCATTACAAGTAATTAATGTAGATGGGACACTTTCAATAATGAATCTTAAATCATGTAAAAAAGCGCCAAAAAATGGTATAACTTTGCATGATTGAATATCTAAAGCCTTGCTAACAGCTTCTGAATAAATTTGTGTCTTAGAACAATAAGCTCTTTTAGATGATACATTTGCAGCAATTGCTGCTAGATGCCTTAACCAGATTGCACGTCCCTCAGCTGTTTTTGAAGATATACTACTATTGGCACCATGATGATTTGTACTAATAGATGACTTGGCTGTTGACAGGAGATTGTTACAACTAGATATCAAATTATTTTGTCCAATCGAGGAATTAAAATTTAGATTAGTCAAAGCATTATTTGAGCCTGAAAGAAAATTTCCAATTCCAATTACCACCGAACCTGTTTGTTTGTTTCCAATTTGATTTGAAGTATAATTATTTAGATGAGAACTATTAGAACCCTTGAGGTTAGACGATGCTTGATTGTGGCCCATGGGAAATGAATGCATATAATTTGATGTTTTTATAAATGTTGACGAGTCAAATGCAGCATTTAAGAAATCCATTCCAGGAAAATCGTCATTTTGATTTACCAAAGCTGTTCTATAAAAAAGAAAGTATATAATTTTATTTTAGCAAAGTTGAAAAATTACTTAATTCCTAGCCACAGTTCTCGAGATGAATTGAAATTTCCAATATTCCAACAAGTGATTGCACATCTTATTATGGATAAAATTATTGAGATTCTCTTGTCAATTGTTGTTTGAGATTGGATTAATCGTTTGATCCAAGAGCTCACCTTTTGATTTAAAAAAATCATTAAGAGAAATTGCGAAAAAAACAATTTCATGACCTAGATGGAATCTTTAATTTTACAATTATGACATTAAATTTTAAAATATTCCTTAGAAACTATCTATTCCATTTAATGTTATAATAAAAAAAAATTCTAAATATGTATTTAAATATAAGTATTTATTTTAGTTTAAAAATTACTTCTAGAATAATTAAAAATTATTAAAGGTACACAGTCGTTTAAAAGTCAAAGTCATGACTTCGAATTTTCAATTATTTTTTTTTAATTCAATTCAAAACCTGTTTTAAAAAAATTAGATAGGACAAGTCAAGATTTTGACTTATTTACTTAGCCAGTGACAGGACTCTTTTTTACAAGTCTTTAGAATTTTCTTTTCTTTTTCTTTTTAAATTCAGACTTTTAAATGAGTATGCCATTAGTAAAAAATCATTAATTACTTCTTTGTATCGAACTATCAAATCTTGGACTTTTCCATTAGAACTTTCCTTATTGTCCTTTCTATTATTCATTCCGTTGTACTTAAAATTATTCATATCTAAAGTTGCGTGTCTTAAATATTCCGATGGCGGTATTTTCCTAAAAATCTCGTATTCTGTTTGAGTTAATCGTACAGCAACTTCTTCTGGAAACCAAAGCAATAGTATTTGAAGCTCTTGAAATTCTTTTTCATATTTAAAACAAGGACGAGCAGCTCCATAAAAATTATTCCTAGTTCCATATCCATATGAATAGCTATTTTTACTAAATATCGATGCAATTGGATTATTCCGGTGTAAAGATCTATCACCGAAAATGCTAAATGAACCATTAATTGGAAATCCAACTAAAAAATCTGAATTTTGATCTTGGTCTAAATTTACCAAAGAGTGATTTCTATGAGCAATAATAGAAACTGAAGGTGAAGCCCCAGGATCATTTTTGTTGGATAAATTTTTAGAATTATTTGATGAATTATTCGACACTGCTGATTTTTTATCGTATAAAGCTACGGAATTTGTGGTATTAATTTTTCCTGATGTCTGAGTATGACGTTTTTTAGAATAAATATTGGTTGAATTAGAATTATATCTAAAATTATGATTTTTGGCACTATTTTTATTTTCAAATAGTTTATATCTATTATTGTGCTCACTAATGGTCAAATCCAGCATCAAAGGGTTATTATCAATACCCATGTCTAATGATTGATCCAAAAGAATGCATGTAATTGACTTCAAAGAATGAAAGTTATCGATTTGCAGGTGCCATTTACAATTTCTAAATTCGATAACAAATAATTTATTGATATCAAGGGAATTAGGACCTATTCGAAATAAATTGTAGAATATATTTTGTTTCAGTCTATTATGAAAGTTAAATGCTGGGTCATCTATATTAACTAGAGGCGTTGATGCTGAATTTAACAAAAATAAAGGAGTCAAATTATAATAGCCATCTCCGGAAAACCAACTCTTTAAATCAGCGGTTCTTTGGGTTTTCACTAATTGCTTTGTTTTATGATCTATTAGCGATATCTTATTTGGTTTTATTGCTAGGAGTCGTTTTGCTTTTTTAAAAGTCAATGGGCCAGTTTGAGATGCTTCATCAAAATTGAATAAGATTTCCTTAACTTCAAATAATACACATCCAAAACAGCTTAGATTTCGACAAAATTTAATATAGTATTCTTTTAATCTAAGTTCATTGTTAAAATAACTTGAGTTAACCAATTTTTCTTTTTTGTTTTTAATTAATTTTAAAATATCTGACGATCTTTGATAGCATGGAGGCACAATTTGGTTCAGTGTAAAAAATTTTGATTTATTATCAAAAAGTCCACATGATTTAAGACACAATAGAATTGTTTCGAGACCATTATTTTTTAAAATTGGAACATCTATACTTGGCAACGTATCAGCTATTGGAACAGAAATGTTTGTTAGTAAGGATGACTTTTTCATATTTGTAATTTCTTTGGATTTTGATGTTTTAGAAATCAAATCTCCTTCCTCTTCTTCTTCAATTACATTTTTATCAAGATTATCATTATTGATATTTTTATAATTTGAGTATGATACTCTACTTATATCTTCATCTTGAACTTTTTCATTTTTCAAATTTTCTTCTTGATTTCCGTTATTAGTATTTTCATCTTTCATCATTTTAACTAGGTTTATTTCAAAAATTCGAACATTTAAAGCCGCCAAAGTGGCTGACTCATCCTTACTACAAGGAAGTTTTCCGCTAATTATCATACTTTGCATCTAAAACAAAAAAAATGAATCTAAATTTTTAAGGACATTATTTTACTATTTGAAATTGGTTTATGATCTCTTCATTATTTATAATATCTATTGAATCTTCTTTTTTCTGCTCACTCTCTTCCAGATGTAGAATATACTTCAGTTTTTTTGTCCATGGTTGAAATGAACTTTTTAAAGAATCGAGTTGATTGAAAAAAATTTTTATCTCTTCCAAAACTTTTGAGTCTAAAATAATGCAAGTTTGAGTTTTACCAGATAAAAAATATTTAACTAACAGAATGCAACACTCTTAAATTTAATGAATATTGGCTAACAATAAATATTTAGTTTTTTAAAGATTTCAAAATATTTTTTAAATTCAGAATTAAGTTTCCGTAGTTTCAAACGCTCTATTACTTTATTTTTATTAGCAAAAGTTTATAAGAATAATTTATCTGATTATATTCTTAATGACAATAAAAATCTTACATTTTAATCCCTATTTTGTGTATCTTTAATGTACTTTTTTATTTTTTTTTTAAATTTAGGAAACTAATGTTAAGAGAATTACCGAACAGATTTTTTTGAATATTGAACCAAATAAAGTTCAATGTATCTAATTATTTAAGTATTTAATTAAAAATAATTAATTTACCTAGAAAATCATTTGGAGAATTTTTAATCCAGAAAGATATTAAATTTAGTACTTCGCTACCTTGCTTATTTGTTTGAGGACTATGTGTTTTGTTATTATAAAAATTGTCCGTCGAAAAACTTGAATCATTATGTGTTTTATTTTTGTTTCTGCTACCACGCTTGCTTTCTCTTTTAAATAATTTAGTTTGGAATTCGCTAATTTGTTTATTTGAAAAAGTTTTTGTAATTTTATGAGAGTCATCGTTTATTTGAATTGTGATCGGAGTTAAACTAGAACTAGCTTTAATTCTTTTTAACTTATTCTTCGATTCATTTTGTAAAATAGTGAGCTGATTTTTAATATCTTCATTTTGTTTATTTGTTAAAATTAGACTTGAGCCAATTGTGGTTGCTGCAGTAGTCAAAGCAATAAGACCTAATGAATAATTCTTTGGAATTATTTTGGAATCAATTGATGAACTTAAAACCGAATTATTTAAACTTGGACTTGGTAAAAACCCAACTGAATAAGCAGAATTTTTTGATTGAGATTTTAAAAGATAATTAGATCGATTGAGATCAATAGGTGAGTTAGATCGTTCGCGAAAAATATCTTTAGGAGCCCTTAATTGGCTATTTATTGATCTATCGTCCAACAAGTTGATTTTACGTTCTTCTGTAGAAGAATTTTTCATTTTTAATTCATCAGTTGATTTTTTTAATAAATTTTTAATGTTACTTGAAAGTTCGCAAAGAGACTTTGATACAGGATTTAAATGTGAACTGAATTTTTTACTTAAAAAATTTGTTTTATTTTTATCATACAAATAATTAAGTGATAGAGAGTTTCTTTTTCGAAAAATATTCACATTTTTTTTCATCAATTCAATTAGGTCACTTTTACGTCTGGGTTCATTCGAAAGGGTATTTTTTTTTACTTTTAAAGTAGAAAATCCTGGAAATATATTATTTCTATCTGAACTATGGTCAGTAACTAAACATAAACTAGATGGAAGTGTATTTGAAGCATATTCGTCTGATATAGTAAATGTTGGCAAATTAATTAATTTCTTCTCCAACTCTTTTAAATCTGGTTGATGACTATTTAAATTAGAATCATTAGTTTCTTTCAAGCAATTTCTATCCAAACTGTTTGTATTACTTTTCGATGCTACTTTTTGTTTAAATGTAGAATGATTTATTTCATCTGAGTTGTTCAAAGTATCACTGCTTCCTGATGGCTTTTCTTCATTTCTATACTGACTTGTTTTCCTTACTCGAGAATATTTAAAACTTTTTTTAAAATTTGAATATCCAAATTGATGCCCACTGTTCACTCTTTTCATAATCTTTTTACTCAAATCTTTTAAATATGCTGTTTTTGTTACTGATTGCTGTTTATCAGTTAAAGAAAGATGGCTTTCTTTGCGCATATTTGATCTTTCATACATTCCTTCAGAACATTTCCTAAATGCTTTTTGTAAATGGTCCGGTTTAAGTGCATTCTCAGTTGAGTCTGATAATTGATTTTTAGATGGAAAAGAAGTAGATGTTGGTATATTTTTGAAGTTCCCTATAAAATTAAATGATGTAGGCTCACGTGAACTAGATTTTCTCAAAGGTGTAAAAAGACGATGTTCTAGTAAACGAATTATAATAAGTGGATGAACTAATGTACACAAATATGACAAATTATATTCGAGATTACTACTATTTTCATTTAAATCAAATTTTAGTTTTTCGATTTTTTCATTTTTGATTTCTTTTAAAATATTATCTAGTAATTTCTCTATCCTTATGGTTTGAATGTTTAATCGGAAATCACTAGTTACTATGTTGTCACCAATTGCCATGTTATGTATAAAATTATTTTCGAATGAATAGGGTTTCTCTAAATCAATTTGGTCGGCATGCATTTCCAAAACATCAAATAGATTGACTTTATTGCTCACTTTGTCGAATAAACCTAAGTAAACTAATATTCTTGCTGATAAATATTTTACGTATTTGGGATACTTTGTCGTCTGATTTGTGTAAAATAATTCATCTCCTGGCAAAATCAAACTCATAATTGTATCAGGTAAATCAAATTTAAGAAGGGCAGAATGATATTCAGGTTTTAAAGCCAAAATTCCCAAACCTTGTAGCATAAGACACAACAAATGCTTAAAAGAATCATATTAAAATTATAAATAAAAAAGTTCAAAGAATCTTTTTGCTAATTGTTTAAAAAAAGCCTTCTAAATTTAAATTTGAAATTACTATCTTAAATTTATTTAAATAATAAAATTTTAAATAACTTTGAACTCAAAATAATTTTGGAATAAAATTTAAACCAAATTTATAAATTTGAATTAACGTGGATAAAAAAAAAATTATTTTAAAAATCATCAAAATTAGTCAGACATTAATTTCAAGTCAAAAAACTTCGTGATCGATCAACCTTGTAAACTATTGTCGGATTATGGGATGAAACTCGCGTTTGGCCTAGGATGTAAAGAAATTTTAAGCTTTTACTTATTGTCTCATAGAATTGTAAATTAGCTGATCTCTGTTCCAGAACTCCTAAAAAAATTTTACAGCCAACATCCTTGGAAGCTTTTACTGTGAATCTTTGATAAATAATAATTCAGGATTATTTAGGTAATGCTGGGATCACATCAAATAAAAATGGTGATGTAACTAAAGTTAATGCAATTTTATAATGATCAAGTAAAAATTTAATCATTTTTTTAGACCATTTTGGTAAAATAAATAGTTTTTCATAGAACGGCCAGTTTGATTTGAAAATGAAATTTTATCAGAATTTAAGACTTTTTTCTTCCTTTTATTGTAATAGTATATAATATTTCCTAATTTAATGTTATCTTTGATAAAATTTTGAACAGTTTTTAATTTTTTTTTTCTTAATTAATTTCAAAACACATCTCTTGAAAAAAAATAAATAAAAAAGGTTTTGATTTCGATTCCTAATTGAAATCAAAAATTTAAAAATATAATAAACTTTTTTTCATCAGTGAACTTGGATAGATAAGTTAAAAGTAAAACAAAACTTACAGGATCATTATTTGGATATAAAATATCTATAATTATGCTAAAACATATTTGATGATTCTCATTGATTAATTTTTCTTGGAATGCTTGTTCATTGCATAATATTGTAAAAAGCCTTGATGCTAAAATTGCAACACAATGATGCTGACAATTTATTGTTCTTACTGATGGCAAACATTTGACTTTGTTTTTATACGAGTTTCCTGTTAATGATTGTTGTGGAAAAGAATTCATTGTGGTAGTTGCGTTTATATCAATACTTTTATGCTTTTCTAGTCGTTCTTGAATAATTTTCAGTAGGAATTTTGGTTCTAAACATGACGCTAAATACTTCATCGGTTGATTTAAATAATACGAGTTAAAATCATCCTCAACAAGCTTTTCGTTGAATTTATTCTCATCAATTTTTTTATTAATTAACATCGAGTTTATAAATTTAATCATACTTTCACTTTCGTCAATTTCTTCTTTTTCTTCACATTCTTCTTTTTCACTTATTTCTGCAGACTTAAAATTTCCTAAGCACTTAGGTTCAGTCAAAATAGGTTTTTTGCATTGAGAGCATATCAAATCATTTTTTGATTCAAAATTCAATTTGGAATCACTACTCGAATTAATGTTTGAGTTAAAAGAAAGCATTCGAAAAAATCCTCCAATTCTTTTGGTAAAAGCGTTCAAACTTGAATTTTTGGACAATTCTGGACGTTTATTTAATAACCTATTAGATAAATCATTTTTCTTTGGTTGACTTTCTACTGAAGAAGGATCTTCTTGAATTGTTGAGCTTCTTTCCTTAATTTTTGATAGATTATTTATATGAAAAGATTTATAGCTTGATCTACATGAACAGTATTTAAACGCTTTATTTGGTTTTTTTAATTGGATGAAATTGGTACTTTGAATCATTTCTTTTTTTATGTCCAAATTTACATTATCTCGATCTAAATGGGCTCTTAAATTATTACGTTTGAATTTCGGAATATAACATGAATCATAGTAACCCGGATAAAAGAGATTATAGTAAACATATATGTCGAAAATTTTATTTATTGTATTTAAAGCAATGTATTGAATTGGCGGCATTTGACTCTTTTCCAATAAATCTACCGAAATTTCGATCAATTTGCGAGACAAAGATTGAAATTTTTTATTATTAGCACTATCATAATTTGAAAAGTATTTAGAAGTTACTGGATCGAAAATTTTATCATTCAAATCTATATTCTGACTTGTCGAACATCTACCCATTTCAAAATCTTCTAAACAAGTCTTTCAAAATAAATGTTAAAAATTTTAAATTAAGGATTATTTATAAATTTTTATATTTTACTAACAGAAATAAATTATTATATTTTTTAATTAAAATAAGACCAACTTGAAATTTATTTCTAATGATGTCTGAGTAATTTTATAATCTTTCAAGCTTATTCTAAAAAACTAATATTTTACTTGTTTTGGTTTAAAAATTTTCAATATTTATTTAAATTTTAGTTAATTTGTTAAGTTTGAATCAGCAATCAAATTTTAACGCTATTCAGATGCGAATAACTAAATAAGAAATTATTAAAAGTTGATCCTGTTTTAAATAGTAATAAAGTAAACATATTTTCTTATGTTATTGAAAAGTTTAATAATTACAAACTATTTTGATTAATTTTAATGAAATTAAAATATTATAAATACAAAATTAAAGATTATCATTGATTTTATACGCTGTTAAAATTTTAAATAGAAAAAAGACAAAGATTTTCATCTCTAAAAATTAAATTTTTTACTTTTTTTTAGTCTATATAGATTTAAATATTCAGAAGTGTAAAGAAAATATTGAAAAAAAATCTTTTTACTATTATTTTAAAAATTAACTAATAATTCGAATTTTACAATTTAAATTTTCATAATCATTCCTAATTCGATTATTTTGTAATTGTTTATTGTTTAAATTTTTTATGTAAATAAAAATATATTACTCGAATTAAATTGCTAAGTAAATTTTCTAACTTTGATATTAACTGATTTTCTGACGATAATTTGCTATTCGGTTGATTGTTTGAATTGCATGAGCTATCAGTAAGCTTCGATTTAGTGATTTCATCACGGAAACTTAATGTTTCAATTAATTCTTTTATGTGTGATTGTAATTCATCAATTATATATTTTACGCATTCTATATTTGATGAAAATTTTTCAAGCTCTATAAAAATTGACTTAAATTCGCTCTCATATTTTTCTAGAATAAAAAATTTTCAAAAGTTATTTTAGCAAAAAATCATTTTATAATAACCGCGGTTGCGGTGTTTACTGAAAAAAATAATAATAATAATAATAATAAAAGTGAAAAAATAAAATTATTTTAATATTTACCTGCTATAAATTCCGAATTTAAAGTAAAATTTTGATGTTCTTTTTTTGAAATTGAATTATTAGTTTGCTTGTGCAAACTATTTAATGAATTGAATTCATTTACTTCATTCAATAAAGATTTCGATTTTAAATTTTGACTTTGTGAAGTAATCTTAATTAAATGTTAAAATAATATTTTAGCCAATGGTAAGTTTATCATGAATAGTAAATATTTTGTTAAAAATTTAAATTTTCAAATTTTTAACTAAACTAATAACATAATACATATAACTAATATCTATAGAGAACGTCCAAGTAAGAAAAGACATCAATATGGTCAAAACATAAAAATAAAATAATATTTGATTCTTACTGTTTTTTTTAATAGCGAAATCTTAGAAGAAACTATTGAATTATTTTCGTTTGTTGTGCTAAATTGATGATCAGTTGATTTACTAATCTGTTTTGAGTAATTTGCTATTTTCTGATTTGAATCATACGCATAACTTGAATTTAAGTTGCGAATAGAATTCAGCTTATTTATCATGAAATTGCTAAAGCTTATTTGTCGGTTGATTTTGTCAATTTTTATAGATTGATTGAAAGTAGGAATGCGTATCACAGCAGAGCCAGCTTTTCCAACAGGAGATCTTGAATATCTTGCATACTTTTTCAAAACATCTATTTCATCAGAGTCTACATTTGGATTTATAAAATTATTAGGAGTTACATTTATTAAACTCTTGCATTTTTCACGTGGTTTAAATACAGTAATTAAGTTTATTACTTCGGATGTGTCTTTTTTTAGCTTATTTTTATTTTGCTTAACCGAATTAAGATGAACGTCTGATCCAGAATTTTGATTTTTGAGAATTTTCTTAAAATTCATTATTATTTGTTTGCTTTCAATTTTTGGATCATTTTCATTTAGAAATGAACTCGATGATGCTAATTTGGAAATATTTTTTAAAGAACAACTCTCTTTTGGATTTTGTTGTAAAGTAGAACTTTTATTTAAATTTTTTGTCGATTTTATAGTGGATGAAAAAATCAATCGGTCATGCTTAGGAGATTGACTTAATTCTGAATTGGCTTTGTTTTTGAATTGAGAAACTTGATCTAAATTTTTGAATATTTCACTAATTATTCTTGAATAGACGGACGTTATTTTATAATCCCATTCATTGGTTGACTTGACATTTTTTTCTTTAACCACTTGACTCAGTATTTGAATCGGATTGACATGATTAGCATTTAATAAATGACAACTTGCATGATATTTTAAGAGCAAGTAAATGCACTCATAACACGGATTCGGTTTTGCTGTGGCCAGGTGGAGAGGTGTATTGTAATGGCAATCTTGAATATTTGGACATGCACCATAAGAGAGAAGTAGCTGCGTAGCCTGATGATTGCATTTGGCAATGGATAAGAATAAAGGAGGCAACGCTAACACGTAATTGTAGTGAAAGTAATTAATCAAATTAGCTTTTATTGTTTGGTTAGACGACTCAATTTTTTTATTCTGACAAAAATTGCAATTAAGTTGAAATTTAGTTTCAAAATTTTCTGAAACTCCGCATTCGTTTGAATCTAAGCCATATTTTAAACAAATTCTTAAAACATCTAACGAGTCGTTTTCGATTGATAAATGTAATATGTTATAAAAAATTTTTGGAATATTAAAAGTTGCTTTTTTAAAAAAATCATATTGCTTTGTACGGAAATAGGAAAAATGCATATCCAAAATACGTCTAACTGTATATTTATCATTTCTTTTAACTGAAGTTTCAAGTAATTCAGCATCATTTATTAAATCATTGATAGAATTCGAACTAGAATTTGATGTAATAGTACACACAAAGCTTGTTTCATTTTTAGAATCGGGTAATCTAAGGTGGTTATTGATTAATTCAATGTTGCTTATTGTTGCGAAATTATTGCTTAATTTTGAATCTTCGTTAGACTGATAATTGCAATTTGATCCCTCTTGAGAAAAGTTGAGAGGACTTTGGTTTGTTTCAAATTTTGCAAATCTTAATTTTAAAATTCAATATTTCAAATTTTTTAATGTTTGAAAATTTCTAATATAAGTTTAGATAAATTAAATTTTATTCCAACCAAGAGATATTTGTTTTTTGCAGAAAATTGTAAAATTAAGCTAAAAATACGATAATTATGAATAGCAGTTAATTATTTTTAAAAATTTTCATTCATCAAGTGATTTCATTTTTCAAAATATTTAATCTATAATACTCATAAAATTAACTAAATCATTTTTTAAAATTAATTAATTCAAATTTTTAACTTAATCTTTCTTTTGGATTTATTATTAAATTTCTAACTTTTTTTCTCGTGACAAGAGGGTTTAAACGAAGCCTAGAGAGCCCGTATAGCCCAGAGGTTTGCATGTTAGTCATTCAAGCAGAGTGTCGAAGGTTCAGAGAAAATCTTACGAATGTATCTGTAGTAAGGGCCGATTTTTTTAATCCCTTTCTTAAAAAAAATGGGGACCGGTTTTGGCTGCGGATAATAATTACGGATTATATGATCAACTCGATGCAGTCAACTCTATGTCAGATCGGAACCTTCGCTCAAAAAAGTACGTAAGAAAGGAGATGAGCGTCTCCGTATGCTACACAAGAAGTGAACAATTTTTTAAAAATATGCCATTTGGACATACTTGGGAAACCCAAATTTATTTATTAAATAAAAAAATAAATTTCACTTCAGTAACTGATTAAAATTTTTACGATTTTTCGATATTTTTTCTTGTTAATTTTTTTATTTAAAATATAAAATTTCCTGCTTCTTAATATTAAAATTAAAAGATAATTACCTCACGCTATTGAAGGATGATTTTGGACTAGCTGAATCATCGATTATATTATTTTTTACATTCAACGTATTCTTTTCATTGAGGGAATTTTGTGAATTTATTCTAGATAAATTTTGTTTTTCACATCGTTTAAAAAATTTTGGTAGTGTTGAAGATGAAGATGTCATTCTTGCCAATTCATTGGAATCTTTCTTTACCCCAGTTAATATTGAAATCAGCGGCTTTGTTGAAGTTCGAAAAGAAGATATAGAAACTTGGTCTTCTTCTAATGTTATATTTTTTTGTCTATTAAATCTTTTTTTTATTTTTGGCTTTGAAACCAAATTGGCTAAATCTGATTTGTTTTCTCCGGCTCTCTCATTCATTTTAAGTCATTATAAGTTTCTAATGAGGAAATAATTAAAGTAAATTAAATTATGGTCCTTATTTAAATAAAAATGGAAATTGCATGAAATTTAAGATTTTGAATACTTGACTTAATTAATTTAATCAATTAATTTTATATTTCTATAAATCGATTTTCCTCTAAATGTTAATAAAAAAGATCAGACACAAAATAAAATCAATTATTTTTCGATTTGTAACAGGTGCTGAATTTTTCTAATTTATTATTTACGTGTTGTAAAATAATCAATAATAAAGGCGGCAAACATTTCTTAAAAGTTATATTTCGCATTGGATATTATTGTTTTTTGAAAATTCAATCTGAACAGTGAAGTGATAATAATTTGTACAAAGAAAAAATTTCTCTTTAATATAAGTATTGATTGCATGATTAAATCTAATTTCAACTTTTGAAAGAATCTAATAAATTTTATAAAATATTTTTAATTTAAACTCTTAAAAAATTAAAACCCATAAAAGCTCTTCTTATTCATGTTATTTAAAATTCATTCATTTCCTTTAAAATTTCATTAAAATAAACAAATAAATTCCCTGATATCAGTTAATTTTATAGTAAATTATTACATAGCACGAATTTAAATAACACTAGAATTATCAAATTATAGAATTAAACAAAAAAATTCGGATGCTATTCAATAAGGCAATTCCCCAGGTAGAAATGTATTTGATTCAATTTAATTTAGGATTTTGACAACAGTTGGTAACATTTTGTTTATTCGATCTACAAACCTACAATTTTAATTGAAAAAAATCTATTTTAAGTTGTACGAAATAATTGATAAAATTTCCATATCTATTAATTAATAAGACTCAAAGCTTTTAGCAATAATTCAAACTCATCTGGATTTATTAAAAATCAGAATTTTTCTAAGAAAATTAGATAATATTTTTTAATTTTAAAATATAGCAAAAATAGAAAAAAAATTATAAAAAATTAAATAAAAAACTATTTGATTTTATCTAAATAACTGAAATTTTAAAATTATAAATAAATAAAAAATGTAATTTTTTTTATTTAAATAATCGGAAATGATCGTAGTATGATTTGAAATAAAATTTAATTTGCGGATATTTTCTGATTTATTAGCATGCCTCTTCAATATTCAATTAGGAATATTTTCCAATTGTATCATACAAATTTTTATTTCCTTAATTTTCTTTACCATGAAAAAGGATTCTTGTCATTGAGTTGAATTAAAAATTAAGATTAATTAGAAGAATTAAATTTCAGTTTATTTTGAAAGATTTTAATTAAATTTTACATAGGAGAATGATCTTTTTATAAGGCGAAAATTATTTTTTGTAAATATTCCGTTCACTGTAAATTAAGACTTAACATTGTTTTTTTATTAAATCAAGAAAAAAATTACTGTTTCGCACATAATACTTATTTAATTGTATTCACAGTTTTTTTTAACTCAACAGGTCTAAATTTAGTTTTCGAATTTCGATTTAGATCAATAGAAATTGAAAATTAAAGATTTTCATAATAAATTAAATATTATTTTATATATTTTTCAAAATTATCTCTTCAAAATTTAAAAAACTTTCGAATGAATTTTTTTTTAAATAAGCTAAATTCAAAAATTAAATTAAAAATTGAGACACAATTAGTTATTTATTTAAAAAATTTAATGTAATATTTTTTAAAGGAGTATTTTGAAGCCATAATTTCAAATTTATTGAAAGAATTCATTCCTTTGATAGTAAAATAAAGATTATGAACTCCATGTGGTATCAAAAATCGAAAATTTTCTTCTAGTTTTTCACTTTTTGTGTTCACTTGAAAACTGGGATCAAAAAAATTAAGATGAAATTTACTTGAAAATGAGTAAAAGTAAACATACAATCCGTAAATAGTTGTTAAATTTATGTCCAAAATTTCAATTTTTGATTTTTTAAAATTAACGATGCTTATTTTAAGAAATTTTTTTTCTTCCTTTTCCAAAATTAATTTTACTCTAGTATCTATTGGAAGGAGAGTGCATGTAAAACAAGCTACGTAATTAGATATTTCTCGCATTTTATCAATGGATATAAAAAAATCTGGACACGAAGCCAACAATTCTAGAATTCTTTTATTAATTGTTTTTCCGATGCCAACAGTTATTATTTTGCAATTTTTTTTAAGAATGTTAAGTTCTTTTTGCAACGATCTTAAATCAACGCCTTGGCCATTGGTCAAAAAAAAAACAAGCCGATTAACTAATAAATTTTCATCTCTTATTTCATTTTTAATCATGAATACTGCTTTTTGAATGACTTTTTTCATATTCTTAAAGTCACCTGATTGTACAATCGCTTCAATACGGTTGATCATTTCTTGCTTAGATTCTTTCGAATTTAAACTCAATACGCTATGAATTGAATGCGAAAAAATAACTACACCAAAACGAATTGAGTTAGGACCAATATCACTTTCATTTATAAAATTTACTATTTTCAATAAAGCAGAATCATATTCATTTTTCTCAATGTCAGTTGATGTGTCTAAAAAAAGAAAAACATCATATGGTTTAAGACAATTTGCTGAGCGAAACTCAGAATAGTTAAAAACTGTATGGTCGCAATCACTTTGACATTTCACCAATATGCTCAATAAAAGAATAAACTTTCGCATTTTTCTTCACAAATTTCATTTTTCAGTTATTTCTATTCCTAGAAAAAGAGAACTAATACTTTATACCTCTATTGCATAAAATTTACTTCTTTTACCTAAAGTGTTTTTACAATTATTTTATTAATTCAAATTTAAAAAAATTTTTTTTCGATTAATTAATATGGTTTTTAAAAATTAAACTCAAGATAGCAACCGATCAACTAAAAATGTGTTCTTTTATTTAAAAATAAATTGAATTAATTAGATTTGAAATAAAATATCAAATTTAAATTTGAATTTTGTATTTTTAGAAGAAAATTGGTGATAATTTTAAAAATAAATATTCTTGATTATTGTCTTTGTTTTAAATAAATTTCTGACATAAAATAAACTATGAAATTACAAAATTATGAAATATTATAAAATGTCAATCCAGTTAATAAATTTATATTTTTAGAAAATATGACTTAATTTTAGATATTTGGAACTTGCTTAAAATAGATTCAACGACTGGCTATTGGTAAAAATTCGAAATTGAAAAACTGAATTTAGCCAAATTATCACCACTTTCGTAATTTGGTTGATTTATTAGGAATTAAATAAAAAATTTCAAAATAAATGATTTAATTCTAGATTTTTACTAATAAAAATACTACAAGCTAGTTGACATGAAAAAAAGCAATTCAAACTCGAATCACAGCCAGAATTACATTGTTCGCATATATCAAAACCACTAACAATTTCTTGAGTAAATGACAAAATTATTAAATAAAACATAGACAAACATCTAGAAAAAAAGAAAAATTAAATTATTCTGCTAATTAATTAAGTAATTTTTAAGATGTTTTTAAAATAATTACTTGCAAAAATTTTGTAAATTCATCGCAGCCTATTTTTCGCTTTTAAAATTTAAAATAAAAATCAAAACTTAAATAGCAAAATTCGAATGAATGGAATATAAAAAATCTAATATTTTATTTCGACTAATTTAGAATTTGTTAATTTGACCTATAATCATGTATTATTTACTTTAAAAAAATAATAGGTCATTCGTCCTTTATTAGTCAATAAATAAGTAAATATTTTCAATTAATTAATTTTATAATTTGATCTAATGAAATAAATAAATAAATAGTGGTAATTTTAAAATTGAACAAATAATTTTAAAAATAAATGAAAGCTTTTTGGCTAATGAGCTTGACTCAGTAAAGTATCTATTATGAAAGATACCAAAGTTATCGTTTTATTCGACAAATATTCAACAATAGTCAACAATCGACATTCATTATTTATCTTTTCCTGATCAATATGTAAAGAATTTTAAAAATTCTCTTTTTCAACAATATTGAGTTAAACTTCTTTTTATTTTTAATTAGAGTTTTTCTTACTTTAGTAACTTTACTTTTATGATAATTTTATTATTTCAGAGATACATCATAGTAGGCTAGTTTTAATTTTTTGAATTTTGAAGTTATTTTGTGAAATCTCCTGATACAAGAAGAATCTTTAAATTGACTTGACATTTTCATTTTTTATTTCTTTTTTTTTAAAAATATTTTTTTCACTAATTGATCTATAAAAAATTTTCTAGGTCTGAAAAAAATCACTTAGTTTTTATTAAGAATTCTTCGGATTAATTGAAAATTTATAACTTGCAAATAACTTTATTCATCAAAATAGTCAAAACTTTTGTACAAAATATTTATATATTAAATCATAGTTATTTTCCGTTTTTTTTGAATTTTCAAGATAAGAAGAATACAATTTATCTAAAAAACACAATTAAAAAAATTGTTTTTTCATATTAATTTTAAAGTTCTGAGAAAACCCAAAAAGGTTTTCTGTACTTTAAATATTTTTTCTTTATTACAAAAAAAATTAAAACCAAGTAAAGTTAAAATAGCATTTCATTTATACATCAATAAAATTGTGCTTCATTGAAAGATGATGACTGTTCAACTTGGTATGAGCTGGATGCCATCGAATTAGAATATTGATCGTTGAATTTGTTAAGATCAATTAAACTATGTTTTCCTAATTTTCCCGTAATTGCATGTCCACTTGCTGATCGTTGCTTGTCTATTGTCATCATTAATGAATGAACATAGCCATCAGTATTACCAGCTACTCTTGTTCCTTTTAAAATAAAGCCTAAGATCGCTGAAAAGTATTTTAAAATTAATGATCTTTTATACAATTCTTATTGTAAATTTAAAACTATATCTTAGAAAATTCAAATCAAAATTTCTCTCTTCGAAATAATTAATTTTTTAATCACTGTTAAAATTCGGGATCTTTTTAATAACTTTTTCTATGAATAAATTTGACAATAATTAAATTTTGTCATAGAGCAAGTTGTAAAAATTTTTAGATGCAAAATTTTTGCTGATTTAATGGAATCTTTAAATTTTCCTTTAAACTTACTTATTTTTTGCTTGATTAATTCATCTATAAGATCTACCATCTTACGATCTGCTGGCAGCAAATTTGGTTGAATAAGTTTTTTTCTTATCAAATCTCTAGCTGAATTGATACAATCGATAAATTGCTCTAATAAAAAAAAATTATCAATTTTAAATTATTATGAATCAAAGAATGTTTGAATTTAATCTATTATTAGTTTTCTTACTATGCTCTTCATTTAAACCAAATAGCTTAATCTTATTCGCTTCATGTTGAGCCTTTTTTTTCAATCTACAAGCTCGACTTGCTATTTTATTTTTTTCTCTTTTAAGATTAACTCTTTCGCCATCAAAACTGGTGCTTATATTCATTCCATTATTTGTAGGAACAAAATTATTTATTTGATAAGACTTTTGAATAAAATCTTTTATCTGGTTTCCTAAATTATACAACTTTTCAGCATTCGGAGTTACGTCATTGCCATCACCCTTTCTAAGCTTGTTAAGTGATGTTCCATTTTTAGAGTTTAGTGATTGTAGTTGAAAAACAGGATCATAAAAGTCTCTATGCAAATGAGGATCTTTATTTCGTAAAGTCAAAACTTTTTTTGTCTTTGGGCCTTTCGATTGAATATTATACTGCCAAAAATAAGCATCGCGATTTTTTGACATCATTAAATCAAAAAGCGATTCTGAATTGACATAAGAACCGGGTGCTGATTGCAAAGCTTTTTTTTTAGAGTCATTTGAATCAGAATCACTAAAGTCTGAGTCTTCATCATCAGATTCTTTCTTAGTTCTTTTGTTTTGAAGTTGTCGTTTAGCTTTTTTATTCAGTAATTTTTTTACTGTTTTAGTTACTGGCAGACTAGAAGAGACGGATGGCGGTTGAAATGTAGATTGATATGACGAAGAAAAAGGCTGAAGATGTAAATTTGAAAATAAACCATCTGGATCGTTATTTAAACTTTGTACATCTTTTTTATTTATTTTATCAGATTTAGATCTTTTCATATTTTCTTCTTCATCATCACTTTCATCATCACTTTCATCTTCAGTTTCATCTGTGTCTTCTTCCTCACTTTCCTCATCTTCGATTTTAAAATTTAGCAAATCAGTTTGCTGATCAAGAAAAAAGTCATTTAAATTATCATCAAAAATTATTGGTGAAGAGAGTTTTAATTTTGAAAATTTATCATCTTCGATCGGATCGACAAGCTCAGTCTTAACTACAATTTGATCCAAGTTAGTTGACGAAGGTCTTTTGTTTGGTGGAGTTTCTAACAGTGGACTGTTTGAACGCTTAAAATTTATATAATTAGCTGGCAAACTTGACGAATAAATATGCTCTTGATAATTTATATTATTAAAATTATTAAATTGATAGTTTGAGTCTTGAACTTGATGATTTTGGTTTAAGATTAATTGGGTCAAAACTGGATCAGATCTTTGTGATTCTAAATTCTGAAACTCAGAATTAGATGGAAGCGAGCAAGCTACACTCGTCGCTTGAGAGTTTAATCCTGCATTCAAAAATTGCAAATCAGAATCTAGTTCCTCTTCAATCTTCATTATATTTCTATGTTTGTGTGTGTTCAGTTGATGATGCAGTTTTCTTAATGTTTTTGGCTGATGTTGAATAAATGAATTGTTATTTAAGTCTAAATCAGTTTTGAATACAAAAGAAGGATTTATTTGGCTGGAACAATTTTCATCTTCATTCATAGCGTTAACAAAAGACGCTGAAGAGGTCGACGAAGACTGCGTGTTATCAGAAAGCGTAGTGTTTACAAGTAATGATTCAAGATCAAATTGAATATCATTTTGAAATTGATAAACTGGTTGAGTTTGATAAGAACATTGATATTGCTGGTTAGGAAGGTATTGTTGAGGTGATAACGAATATGAGGCTGGTGAAATCGAGGTGTCCATAATACCTGGATCAAACTGAGTCGAATCTTCTTGATTTAGACGTGGCTGCCAATTAAGAGAAGAGTTGTGCAGACTGGTTGCATTCAAATTTGCCACCATTTGTTGTTGACTACTTCCAATGGGGATTGGATTACTCTAAAAAAATGATAAGAATTTTTCTAAATTAAGTTTAAAATTCTTACCATTTGTCTTAATTCTGAATTTAAATGAATCTGATTACTTATATTTGGAGACGATTTGGTCATGGCTAAGAAATTTTTCTAAATTTCCTTAGTTTGTGTTTAAATTAGAATATATGTATTCATTATCTATTATTAATGATTGAAAGGATTAATTTTATGTTTGTGAGTTTGTGCCATGGTCTTTTAATAATAACTCAAATTTTTTTTTGTGAATTATTCATTTGAATTTTTGGTTGATTGATTGAAATTGAAGAAAATAGCTTTCTTAGAAAGGAGAGAGCAAAAAAAATAGAATGAGCTAAAATTGCCTCTTGCATGCAAATGAGGAAAAGAGAATTTTTTATGAAAATTTATTAAAATTCACAGTAGATTTCTATTTAACCCTTTTAAAATACTTTTATGCTTAGTTATTTGATCTTGGAGTACGAACTTAAAAACAATTATTATGATAATATATTTTGAATTTTCAGTTAAAAATTTTTATATACATAAAATTTTAATCACGTGAAGAATAAAAATATACCAAAGGCAAAATCTCTTGATTATTTATGTTATGTTATTTTAATAAAATAAATAATTTATTGTCTAGCTTGGGTGTGAAAATTTTGAAAATTTTGTCTTTGAAATTTTAAATATAATGAATGGAATAATAAGTGAACACTAAGTTTAATCTTTTAAAATTTGCCTAATTTTTATTATTATAAAAACCAAACTGGATATTGATAAATTTGTGATTTTAACTACCATATTTGATAGAATGATTGATCAGCTTGATCATCATTTAAAAACTTAAAATAGAACACTAAACTAATAAACTAAATTCTACTGTCTAAATGTTCGCGCAGTTAAAAAACTTCAAGACAGTAAGCAAATAAAATACCACTCTTAATTACAATTATACTAATTTTTAGATAATTTTCTAAAATAATTTTTTTTATTAAAATATAACAATCATACTTTTTTACAAAGATGAATTACATTTTCTGGTCGAAAATCTATTTGTTTAAAATAAAAAAAACATAGTTTAGTAGTAATAATTTTTGGAAATTTAATTTTTTTATTCTAACACCTATTAAATAATAAAAATTTATAAATTTGATAAGCTACCAAAATTATGAATTAGTTTTAGGATAAAGAATAAACTAAAAATGTAATATTTTGAAAGTGTATTAATATTATACATAAAAGATTGAAAGATTTCATTAATTTTACTAGAAAATATTTAAAATTATAATAATTAAATCACATGCTTTTTAGATATAAAATATTAAATATGTTATATGTAAAATTTTGTCTTATGTTCTGCGAAAAAACTAAATCCCTATCGCCATTTTTAAATTTAAAAAGATAAAAAATTACGTAACAAATTTAATTAACATTTATTATGAAAGAAAATTGAGTTTTTTAAAGATCTAACAGACCTCAATTCTTAAAAAAAATAAAAATTTAATTTAGGATTTCCAATATGACTTGGTCTATTTTTAAAGAAACAAAAAAATTTTGATGAAATTTATAATAAAATCAAAAAAAAACGAAATGAATTATTCGGATATTTTTGCAATTTTGACATTTTTCTACATAATGGGATTTTTAATAATTCTCTTAAAAGTTAGAAAAGAGCTGAATTAATTAAATAATAATAATAATAATAATAAAATAAGTTATAACAAGCTAGCAAGCTAGATTTGCGAAGATGGAAAACATTAGGATCCCATCTATGGTAACTGTGGTAAATAAATTTTTTAAATTTCATAATAGATCAATCGGATGTTTTATCTTTTAATAACAGAAATGATTTTCAACTAAAACTATTAAACTTCTCATAGAAACCTTACGGACCGTTCTCAGATCTTACAGCATCTCTCAAAATTTCGAAAATAAAGCTTTTTATGAAGCTTTTGAACGACGAGAGTCAAAAGAGGGAAAAGATCCAGAAGAAAAATACATTTCAGAAGCTGTATAACCAATTTCTCTTTTTTCATCCAGACGATAAATTTTTATTTATTTTCCAAATATTAAACATCTTCTTTTTAAAGTTAGAAGAGTCAAATTAGTTAATTAAATGTTTTAAATTTTATAATAAAAAATCTCGACTCAATTTTTAATTTTATTTTTAAAAATAGTCCAAATTTTCCGTAATGTTGTTTTGACAAATTTTATTGGTTTCTTCTATTTATATAAGTTAGAAAGCACTAAATGTAGGTTTAAAGTGTTGATAATTTTAAACTAATAAACCAGAAAACTTTTAATGGTTCCAGCATAAAGAGTTTTCAAAATTCCAGTAGATATTCTTAGAGGATTGAGCACAAAAATCAGAATGTGAATTTCTCGTTTATGAACTGAACTGAAAAGGAGGGTAATGACCACCGAACAAGCTTTACTTTTAAATGCAAATTATTCAATTAGCAAGGGCTACACAAAGAAAAATTCAAAACATCTAGCTACATTAGAAATGTAGAATCAAAATCAACGCGACAATCTTGAAATTGGTTGTTTTTATGTTGGCTATCCGATATTTTTTTTTTAAACAGAGAGTTCTCACAATCGAAAATTTTGTCTCATTAGTTTGACTAAGATATGTAATTCATTTATGCAAAAAAATATGACGTTATGTTTTAGAAAAAAAAAAGAATTTTAGATAATTATCTAAAAATTATTCCAATAACAAGTGAAAGTGGTATGTTAGTTTTGAAAATTTAACCACTCTCATTTATTACTGAGATTAAAGATAATATAGGACAAATTCGATTAATATTATTGTTCATTACTAAATTAATAATAAAACTAATTTTCTGGTTAGAAAATTTTTTCAAATAACAAAAAAATAATAAATAATAATTTGATTTGATTTATTTTTAATTAGACATAAAAATCAAGTTTTTTCAATTTAAGTAAATAGTTTGAAAAATTAAATTTTAACAGTTATTTAGTTAAATAAAATAAAAAAAAGTTACTAGTGACTGTTAAGTTTCAATTCAGGTAACTTAGAACTTTATTTTAATTTCAAGTTTTATCAATAACTACCGTATTCCCTCGTTCGATTATGCTGCACTACATGCTAAACTACCAGCTTTTGGACCGTGCACCAAATTACATCTCACCCATGCTAAAATATTCTTTATTTGTTGTTTTAATTTGCTTGTATTGGCTTGTAGTGCAGCATAATCGAACGAAGGATTACGGTATTTTTTATTAGCAATTAATATAGTCTTAATATTCTAATTATTAATTCAAATATTGGTCCTCGTTGCATAATAGTGGATTTATATTACGATCCAAATTTTCAATTTCAAAAGCTGAATTTTTAGAGCCAAATATTTTTTTGTTGCATTTTATTTTGCACGGCCATTCGCATTGTTTTGTGATATCGTTCCACCACAAGTCATAAGAATTTAAACCTTTTGAGCATAAAAAATCCTTTCTTAAATTATTAAAACAAACATGAAATAAATTGCAGTATACTGGATTTGAAACAAATGTACCATTCCCAGTGTTTTGACAAATATTCTCTCTATATTCATTTTTAATAATTTTTTTTGAATTAATGTTTTTAAATCTGTTATATACAGTTCTCTTTTCACTAAAAAAGTTAAGTTCAATTCCTCGATTCCTGAAAAAATCTGGAATTTTATCTGTTTTTTCTTTTAATTTTTTTGATTGACTTAAATTATTAGGTTTCACTTCGGTTAGATTTATATTTTTCGATTGGTTCTGATTTTTAAATTTTAAACAAGATTGTGAAATTTTTTCAGCTTTCTCATAGCTTTCTGTCATAAAATTATCATCAATCAAAATACCACCAGAACTTGTACATGGTCTTTTGGTCTCGCATGGCCATTGGCATTGAGCTTGAGATTCGGAAATCCACTCAGATGAACTATGTTGAATCCACCATAACCTGCCGCCTGATTGCATTTTTGGACAGAAAAATTCAAATTTTTTTTTATTCAAGCATCTATAATAAACATTACACCATTTACTAGAATAGAATCCGTCAGATTTATTTGAACATGAAAAAAATTGATTATCTCTCACATATTGAACCCATGAATGCAACGATTTTAAATCTGATTTTCTATTTTCGATTCTATAACTAATTGAATTAAGCTCTTTAAAATAATATTTTGTATTTTGATAATTGTTGTTTTCATTTTCAGCTTTATTGTTGGGTATGAATAAATTATTATTTTGATTTAAATTTTCAATTAAAGGCGCGTAATAATTTCCTGTTAAGCAGGCTGTACGATTTTTACGAGAAAATTGACATTTTTGAGTTCTCTCGTCATAATAGAATCTTTCTCCATAATGAGGGCACGAATAGGTTTTTTTTAGATTTCCAAAAACACATGCATGATAGATATCACAGTAGAGACTGTTTTTGTTTGGTCCCGTTGGTTTATTTGAGCAATCAAAGTCAATAGAGTTAATCGATTGCTCGTGTTTTGTTGGAACAAATAGTAGTTCATTAAAAAATTGTGATTCATTTGATAATTTTTCATAATTATGTTTGACAATTTGATTATTTTTCCACCAAAATTCTTGTTTAAAATCAGCTTTTACTTCAAAAGAAACATGCAAAAAAATAATCAACTGAATTCTTGAATAATTTCGGATTTTGTTCAAAATATAAATAATCATTATAGTTTAGTTAGTTAGTTTGATTTTTAGCTAATTTTTCATTTAACTTAAATACTAAATTTTACAAATCTTATTTATATTTACAAAGAACTTTAATTGTTTAATTTATCTAAGAATTATCAAGATTTTTGTATTAAATTTCAATAATTTTTACAACACAGTAGCATACTTTGATATGCATTATTTACTGTTCTTAAAAAGATTTGGTTAACAAAAGATTTGGTAGTATTAAAAAAGTACATATGACATTCTTATTTTAATAATTGAAGAAACATTATATATATGTATATATATCGAAATTTTTCTAAATAAAGAAAAGTTAGCACATGATTTTGCAAAAGATGACTTATTAAAAAAATCACTTTTAAATAATCTAATACAAATATTGAAAGTATTTAACATTTTATATTGTATCAATTAATTTAAGTCCTAAGTCTAAAGGTGAAAAATGGTATTTTCAAAATTAAAATTAAATCAAACGCTTATAAAATAAAATTAAGACTAGGATCAAATTGATTTATTTTAAAAAATATCGTTCAGCCGATATAATTCGAAATTTAGAAATGATGTCATTTTGAAAAATAATGTTTATGTAATCATTTTGTATTTTTTTTTAATAGTAAAATTTGAAAAAAAATATTTTTTAACCTAAGTTTTTTCCCTTGAAATTTTTCAATAAACAGGTAGAATTAATACTAAAAAAATTTATTTTTTCATTTATCTATCTATATTCCTGTAAATTTTGGCTAAAATCAAGCATTTTTATTAAAAGTTATAAATCAATAATCGATTTTTGAAATTTTTTTAAAGGTCACCTGATAAGTAGAAAATCTGTCTTAATTTTGACAGAATATTTTTAGCGAATAATCAGAAAATTATGATTTTAAGCAAATTGGGTAGCTAAGTGTTCCAAGAATATAACTTAAAATTAAATCGAGTAACAGTAGCTATTATATTTGATTTTTAAGTTTTTTATTTAAAAAATTAATTAATGTCTAAGTCACCGGGAGAAAATAGGCACCAAGAGTGCTTAGAACTTGATAAAAGAGTGAAAAAGGACAAAAAAAAACTTGATTCCAAACATAAAATAAAAAAAATTGAAAACCTTGATAAATATTAATAGGTGTGTAAGATTTTAACCATATCTGATTATCCGTTGGTGTTCTAGTAGGAATCGAAAAATTTTGCAAAACATTATGAATCACCCATTATTAAAAATATTTTCTTATTGAAAATTTTTGCTTTCAAAATAATGACGTCATTCGACTGAATTCATTAAGCTGTTATTTTTTAAATAAATTGAAGCAATATTTATCGAAAATTAAATAAAATATTTTTCAAAAATTGGTTATCTGATCTTTTCGTTGAAAATTATTTAGGTTTTTTTGTCTATATTTATAATAATAGGAAATATATAATTTATATAACGCACTTCTGGTGTTTTTAAAAGATTGGAAACTATATTTTTTAATTATCCCATTAAATTTCATTATATAATAAAATCAATTATTGTTGTTTTAAAGAAATGTAAAAATAGTTTTATTGTTAATTAAATTTTAAATTTTATTTTTTAACATGAGAAAATATAAATGAATAAGTAAAAGAAATTATAAGTAAAATATAAAAAAAATTTTATTAATAAATTTGACATCGTTTTAATAATCTAGAGTACAAAGAATGGAATTCAAATATTTTGATTCTAATTAAATTTGATAATTTTCATTAAGAAATTTTCATAAGAGTTTCATATTTATTGTCAGTTTCATTGATCAGCACCAAATTTCTTTCTTTGATAAGCTTTCGGTATTCATGATAGGGATCGCTATGGTAATTAAATTGCTTAATATTAGGCAAATGAGATTTAATCTTTTTAGTTTTGAAAGTATCTATCCAGAATTCTTTTTCGATTTCTCTAAGTCTTGATTTTTTAAATCCATTATTGTTTGTCTTAGGTATATTAGGAAACTTAAGCTCGGTATATGTGTCTTTTTTTAAGTAAAATCCATTTGAATTTTTTTGTAAACTGAGATTAACTGGTTTAATTGCTTCAACTTGATTGATATTCCAGTTAAAATTTCGCTTAGGAATTCGTGAATCTTTCTGGTTATTTAAAGGTATGCTATTAGAGCTTTTTGATTTTCGAATAATTAGCAGTTCTTCAAGCCGACGGAATTTACTTTCAGTGAGCATTTTGTGGAAAATGTAATGTTAAAAGCAATTTAAAATCTGAATTTTAGATATTTTCAAATAATGTTTCTAATTTTAAATTTAAAGCTACTAAAAATTAAAAGTTATAAACTTAAACTAATGAGATATTTGCTATTTAGTTAAAAAGCAAATTTGAGAAAAGTCAATATTTTAATTTTGCTTTTATTTAAAATTGTTTAGAATTACTATTTGAAAAATATTCATATTTAACAAAAATAAATAAGAATTATTCAAAATCGTTTTAGCAACTAATTTGAAAGGTTCTTGTCATTTAAAAAAAAAACTTTAAAATAGAAAATATCGATTTATTATCAAATCATTTAATATTAATTTTTGATAAAAAAAAAGTTATTTTTGTAAATTTAAAAACAGTAAAATAGTTAAAATATTTAATCAAGGTTTGTATTTTAAAAATAGTTTCAGTAAGATTAAATTGGTTATAAAGAATTATTCCATATTCCATCATCAAGATTTTGAAATTTGTTAGTAAATATATTATAAAGATTTTAAAATATTTCACTTAGAAAATTTTTTCTATAAATATTGAGAATTCTTGTTATATCAAATTTCAAACATCAAAACACTTCACACTATAAAAAAAACCAACAATTTTCCCTAGAAAATTAAAAAAAATTGAATAAAAAATAAAAGTTGAAGTTACAATTAGTGGAGTTTTATGAAGTTTTAGTAATATTAAATGCGTCAATGCAATTCGTCTTTCAGAAATTTTGACATCATTTTTCTGAAAAAGTAAATAAATATAAAATATTTTTAAAATTTATTTAATAATTGAAAGCGACACTCATTATTTTTTTTTGAAAAAGTTATTTTGCTTTTATTCATTTAAAAAATTTTTACAAAAATAGTGTATTAATTAAGAGTTTAAACATATTAATGGAAAAAAACTCGAAAAAAATTAACGGAAGATGTATCATTAACTGGTAGATCTTAATGCTCATTTAGATGAATTTAATGTTTGCTGCGAGACTGACAGAGTTAATTTGTCCAAGTTGTGCATAAAATCATTTAACAGCTTACTCAAACCATTAATATCTAGAGTGTTTGAACCATTTTGTTCAGTAGAATCATTTCTTTCACATTTATGAAAACCTTTAACTTTAATCAATATCTGTCGAAGCTTTAAAATCAAGTCGTAGTTCTGTTCATTTGAAAAACTATTCAAATTATTTAACTCTAAATTAGTTTTAGAGCAAAATTTTTCTTTAAAATCTAAAAATGATTTCCATTCATCATTATTGGACAAAAGTTTTTTGATATTTCTTAGTTTTTGCACAAAAATTTCAAGGTCTTCTTTTATATAGCGCAAAACTATGAGAAAACCACTACCATTAATTGATTGATTTGAATTATTTAATGGCAAAAATATTCCTGTTTGCTTATACTGACTTGGTTTTATGTTAAAACTAGCATATTCTATTGATTTTTTTAAATTTTCCGATTTTCTCTGAATTGAGAGTCTATCGAAATTATTGGGTTTAATCTCATTTGAACTGTTGGAACAACATGAACTTGATGACGAACAATCTTCTTTCTTTTCATCCAAATCATTAACAGATTGAGATCGTTTTTCTTCCTCTTTTTTATCATTACGGTTTACTTTTTTTAAATTACTAAACACTTTTTGTAATTCACTTTTTTCATTTTTTTCTGCATCGGATGTTTTGATCAATCTACTTTTGGGTCGGGGATCGGTTATTTGAGGAGTGGTTGTAGTTGAATTCAAGCGTTTATCAACACCTTGCAACGAATGATTGATATTGTCAACATCTTTGAACGAACAAGACCTCTCGGGCGGTTTTGGTGGTTGGTTCTTCTTTGCCTGAAACGAGCTTAAAACAATTTGATTCGATGTCTTTTGATTACTGTGAGCTGGAAGAGTAGATGAATTGAAATCCTTATGAACTACGATTGGAACAGATACAGAACTTGTTTCATGAAACATATTCTCAATGTCACTATAAATTTCGGCGAATGTTGGACGATTAAATGGTTCCCATTGCCAGCAACGGCGCATTAGTTCATACAAATTTAATGGGCAACTATCAGGACACTCCATTCTATAGCCTGAGTCGAGTAAATGATAAACATTGGCCAATTCAACACCTTGATACGGTGATTTCCCATAAGTTGATATTTCCCAAAGCAATATTCCAAAGGCCCAAACGTCTGATTTGCTAGAAAATTTGTTATAGGCTAATCCTTCAGGTGCTGTCCATTTAATTGGAAATTTGGCTCCTATATGAGCTGTGTACTCTGATTGACCATCGTTTTTATCCGAAGAATTTACAAGTCTTGCTAAACCAAAATCAGCAACTTTTACCAAGTGATTTTCACCAACTAAACAATTTCTAGCAGCTAGGTCTCTGTGAATAAAATTTTTTGATTCTAAATAGCTCATTGCCGAGGCTACTTGTAGTCCAAAATACAAAAGAACATTAAAATTTAGTTCTTCTCTATTTGCGTTTCTCAAGTAATCCAACAAATTTCCATTAGGCATGAATTCTGTAATTATATAATATGGAGGTTCACGAGTACATATTCCGAGCAGCTGAACTAAGTTTGTGTGCTTCATTTCTTTCATAATTGAAGCCTCAGCTAAAAATTCTTGCAGGCACATATTTTCTTCCTTGAGAGTTTTTACTGCTACAATTTTATTGTACCGTAGCCAAACACCTTCATACACATCACCATATTGGCCAGATCCTAGTTTAAGACGCATTTGTATTTCACATCTATCGAGTTCCCATTTATCAGCTCCGTCATTTAGCACATCAACTGGACTAAATGAATACAATTGAGGTTTGTTCTTAAGCTTAGCTGCAGGATACAAAAGGGTTGTTGTTAGGCCATCTGGTTCAATGGAATGATGATGTATTAGTTCAGCAAGAGTCGAAAATTTGGACTCTTTTGAAACGTAAAATAAGCTTAGACCATTTGGTAGTTCATCTTTGTTGATGCGGTAATGATATACTCGCCCTTCAAATCTTAACGAAATAGAAAGCTGGTTTTGACATGTCTCTGATTCTCGGACTAAAAATGACCCATTTATTCCCGAAGAAAGAAGATACTCGGCTTTAACACGTTCTATTTTACCGTGATACCATGCAAAATTGTCTAATTGATTGAACTGTTTTATATAGCTTGAGGGCACCCATCCGCTTTTTTGAGTAATTATGTTTCTAACTTCACACCATTCTTTTGTTTTGTTGTATGATAAAATATTAAGATTGTCGCCTTTTTGAATATTCAAATGTTTATCTAGATTACATCTGTAATCGTACAAAGCTATGAATATTTGAGTTTGATCGTTGTTAAACGATGTTGAGTTAGAGGACAACGACGGACTTGTTTGAGCTAGATTTTCCTTAGATTTGTTACGCTGTTTTAAATTATGTGAAAATCGTGCCGTATTCAATGGAGTGCTCGGATTCGATTTCGTGCCACTTGAGCTTGAATTCCCCATTTTTATTGCGTTAAGTATTCTTTTCTATACCAAGCTAGTTACATTTCTTGCTAAAACAAAAACAAAAATTAAAATAAAATATAATTTTTTTGATCGATCGACCTCTTTTCAAATTAAGAACAGTCCATTTTTTATTATTATTCTTACTAGTCGAAACAGACCCGGACTATAAAGAGAGTAAATAGTTTTTCATCAATTGAATATTTTATTCATTAAATGTTATTTAGAAATATTTTTGTGAATTTTTGATTAAATTATTACAAATTATTAGTCTAAGTAACGAATGAATGAATTCTGTTTATGAAGCATATATATATTTATAATTTATCATTTATAAATACAAGCATGTTTTATATGACTGTCTTGTAATTTTTTTTTTATTCTTTCATTTTTATAATAAATTGTAAAAAACGCAGTTCCCAAAATAAACACATTCTCAACCCTTAATCGTAAGAAATATCAAAAGTTATCTTCAAGAATACCAATTCTTACCCAATTTCAATTTTTACCCAAGAAAATAAAATTCATTTTTTTAGTACGTTAAAGACTAGATTGCGAAAATTTTGATCCAAAAAAAAAGAAAACGTTCATTTTTAAAATTTTATTAACAAAAATATTTTTTTACAAATTTTAGAATAAAAAATGATCAAAAGAATAAAAAAAGGATCTTTTTTTTACATACAATAATAATCAATTAAGTTAAACAATGCTTGACTTGTATGTTTTTATCTTTAAAATACTTTAAACGATGTCCTCTTAAATTGTTAGTGACCAAATAAAAACTTCTGCTAATTTCGATTTTTTGCAAATCGTCCATAAACTTGAACATCTGAATTAATATACATTCATTTGTCTCCTTTAAACCAACGTTGTTATTCCAAGCAATTTCAGACATTCCAATTTCGCTAGGAAACTTGGTTGCTCTTCTATTGATTTTTTTTAATGGCATCACAGTCTGTTTGAGATTTGGTGACTACACTCAAATTCAAAAGTGAGCTTACAAATAAACGAAACAGAATCTTAAAAATTAAACAAAAATTATGAATCTCATATTTTCAATAATTTGTACAGTTTTATTTTTGTCTCCATCCTGTTAACTTGTTAATTTTCGTATGATCAAATGCACCCTTTGACTCAGCTTTAACGTTGTTAACCGAAACTTGTGTTTTCAATTGGATGTGCTGTTTTTTATTAATTCCAGATCTACTACATAATAATAAAGAAACATAATGTTTTTATAATTCATTTTTTAGTTTATTTGATATTAGACAAAAAAGTCTAATGTTATTCTGCTTGTAGAACGAATTATTAATGACCCAAAAATTAAAACAACTCATAAGTAAATTAGGTTATTAAACTGATTCAAATTGATTTAAAAAGTATTAAAATCAAGTTTATGTCTCCAAATCAGGATGCATTTCTAAAAAAAATTTAATTTCTGATAATTAAACAAAAAGATTGGTCATTATTTACCTGAATATAAATAAAGTTTGAATTTTTTTAAAGTCATATCGTTGTCAAATTAGGAGCATTTTTAAATAATCTAATTTAAAACCTTTTAAAAAATTTTTCAAGATTTTATGAAGATATTTTAAATAAAATTCTTGCAAATTTGTTTTTTTTTTTTTTAAATTATCTTTTTTATAATAATTCTAAAATCAAACGATGATATGAAAATTTTGATAACAAAAAAATTGATTTTAAATCATCTTTTTTTCAATTTATTAATTAAAGCACAAACCACTTATTAATCATTTTCATTAAAATATAAATATACTTTTAAATATTTTTATCCAAAATTCAGGTGACTTTTTAATCCTTAATTGAGTTAGATAAATTTCTGCAAATCATTTGTTTATAATGATACTCGATGTGAAATGATAATTAACGATAATTTGTTATGATAAAACTATTGACGTAAATTGAATATAGAAATACTCAAAAAATTTTGAAAAACCTATTTGAATTAAAATATTTTTGATTTCAAGTCAATTTCGTTTAATACCAATCTCTAAATCAAAACACTTTTTATCATTTTTTCTAGGAAAATTTTTTCTAAAAACCAAGTTTAGATGCTTTTAAAAAAATATTTATATATTGTATTATATTGTAAACGATGACTAAAATTTCCGTAATTGAATTAAATGGTAATTTTTTTGAAAACTAATCACTTTTCCTAAAATTTTATTATAGAGAGCTCTAATAGAAATACACCTGTTGCAAAAACGGTTCCAGTCAATCAAAAGCCTAGAATTAATAGAGCTGAATCAGAATTTAAGCTAGTAAAATTAATAGAACAACATAATCAAGAAAAATGGTATCATACACTATTTCAAATAGTGGTACCATTCATTATAGCTGGCTTTGGTATGGTTGCAGCTGGTGTTCTTTTGGATCAAGTTCAAAAATGGGAACTTTTTCGAAATATAAAAGAAATAATTGTTCTCGTGCCAGCTTTACTTGGCTTGAAAGGAAATCTTGAAATGACACTTGCCTCCCGTTTATCCACTAATGTTAATCTGAAAGAAGTATATGATAAGCATTCTACAAAAAATGCAGTTCTGGGAAATATTGCTCTAACTCAAATTCAATCAATAATAGTTGGATTACTTGCATCATTTATTGCAAGCATCACTGAATTTGTCGTAGAAAGAACATTTAATCTTAAAAACATTCTCATATTAATTGTTACTAGTATTTCTACAGCAGCGTTGGCTAGTTTTTTCCTTGGTCTTATCATAATGTTTATTATAATACTTTCTTCAAAATTTAAAATAAATCCAGATAACATTGCAACGCCAATTGCTGCTAGTTTAGGTGACGTAGTCACTTTGGCAATCTTATCTTCAGTCGGGACTTTATTTTACAAAGTTAGAGACATGATATACATTCATTTTATAGTCATTGATTTTTTTATAATTTTAATTCCATTCCTTTTCATATACTGTAATGGGAACAAATTTGTAAAAGAAACCTTGTACAAAGGATGGACTCCAGTAATAATTGCAATGATAATAAGCAGCTTAGCTGGAATTATTCTAGAAATAGCAATCAATTTCTATACCGGAATAGCTATCTTCCAACCTGTAGTTAATGGAGTTGGTGGAAACATAGTTGGAATATTTGCATCACGTCTTGGCACAAGTTTACATAAAACAGGAAATAAAGGAAAATGGGCATTCTGGGCTCCCAAAAAATATTACATGTTTGCTTATGATGCTTTTTTTTCCTACACAAGTAAAATAAATATTAAATCCAAAAATCAAGTGAAATAATAAAATATATTTAAGATCCTGAACACAAAACTGGACTTGTTCTCCTCGGATTGACGCTGCCAGGACATATTCTTTTTTTCTTTGTTATCTATTTAATCAAGTCTCAAAATCTTAGCCCACAACTAGTTTTATTCTATCTTGGATTTATTTTCATTCAAGTATTTATTAAATAATTTATTATTTAATTGTAAATCTATATTTTGCTTAATCTATATTTCAGGTTTTGATTCTTCTAATCTTATGCTATATAATGGTGCATTTGTTTTGGAGATTGAATCAAAATCCGGACATCATGTGTATTCCATTATTGACAGCAATGGGAGATTTTCTAGGTGTTTGTTTTCTTTTTTTATGCTTCCATTTGGTTTATCTTACTGGTGAAGTAGAAATTCGCAATTCAACGACAAGAAGCAGTTTTTCAACATCGTATTTTAGATTAAATTCAACAGCTATTTAAAAGAATATTTAATCTCAATTAAAGTTTTTTATTTTTTCAATAAATTTTTCAAACCAATATTATAATTTTTTACAATAATATATATGCTTATTAATTAATAATTATACTATTATTAAAATTATTTTAGTATTATTCAGAGTTGTTTAAAAGTCACAAGTCTTAAGTCAAGTCCAAGTCCGGACTTTTTTTTGGGACTTTTAAACAACTCTGGTATTATTAACTGATTTTAACAATAATTTATTACAATTAAATAAAAAATAGACTATTAATCAAATTAAAAAAAGGAAAATTTTTTATTTATCTATTTCTTTTAAATTGATGCTCATTTTTTATATTTTTTTATAATTGTTTAAAATATTAAAAATTGGATTCTCTTTATCAAAGCAAATCATCAATATTTTCCTTGAATCTTTAATATAGTCTATAGAACCGCGTAGTGATTGGTTGACATTCATATACTTGATAATTTTTAATAGCAAAAGTCCAATTGTTGGATGGTTACCGGGGAAAATTTGCCTAAAAAAATCAAGAAAATGAATCAAATTTAAAGTATTTCCTTGCAAATCAGTTTCATCAAATCATGTCTTTATTGAAGAGTCTAGAACCTTAGATGACTGATATTTCATTTTAAAAATAATATTTACTACATAATTAAGCATTGTTAAGAAGAAAGCTATGCTAATGAAGATATTTAAAATGTTGCTTTGTTTTTTAAATATATAGAATTGACGATTTATTTGCAAGAGAATACACAAGTAATCACATAAAATTTTTTAAAATCTGAATTAAATTTAAATATTTAATTATTATTTACTGCCAACAGAAAAAAAGCAATTTAACTAATTCAATTAGAAAGATAATAACTTGAAAGATAACTAGCATTTATATTTCGATTTATTTAAACTTTGTATGTGATTTTTTTCTTAAGAAATTAAAATTAATAGATACTTGTAAGAAGGTAGAAGATGATTAACGGCAACTTGAAGTGCTAAATCATACTGCTCTGTTTGATGGTAAATGTCTAATAAATATTCATTCAATTTTACTATATAAATATTGTAATTTTTTTGACCATTCGTATCAATAACTAACAAATTTTCCAAAGTATCTATCATGTTTTTTACTTTATCAAATAAACCTTTAATTTTTTTCGTCGAATTAACGTCATTAAATAAATCTTTCAAGTCTAGATAAAATCGTCGCGTTGACTCTTCTTCTTGCTTACAGTTTAAACAACTAATTAACTCATTATCATTATCACATAAATCTTTGATAAATATTAAAATTATAGATCTTAATCGAATCTTAATTTTGGTTTCATTTCTAAAAATGAGGTTTTTCTATCTAATAAACTTAATGAAATTAGTAATTTCTATTAATTTTGATAACTCAATATTTTTTCCTTACTACATTGAATCTGAAGAAAATGATGCTCGAAATTTAAACACGTGTCCAGAATTTATTTATTTTTTCAATTATGAACCATTTATCAAATCACAAGCATATACCCTGACACTTCAAAGTCCAAGTGAAAATTTCAATAAGCGAAAGCGAAATTTGTCTAAATTCAAGTCTCAAATAAAACAAAATTATGATCATAAGAATGATTTGCCATCAATTCATATGAGTGACTTGAAAACTAATGAGTACAATACAGATGACAACTATGAGGATTTGGCTGAAGGTCCTTTTTATTCAATTGTATCTCAAACATATGATGTATGCTGCTCATTAAATACACACCATTTAACTCCAATACAAATTAGAAATGATAAATCAATGTATCAGTTTTTGTTTGAAACTTACAAAAATGAGACAAATTTTGCCAACTACAGAACAAAAGGAATTTTCTCCATCATAGAACTAAGCGATATGGTTTTAAACCCAAATTTGATAACAATAATGACTTCTTCATCTTTCTATTTAATAACAAAACGAGAACATAATGGAGGTCCTACATTTACTCCTATAGCTATTACTATTCTTATTAATTCATGGCCTATTCTAGTATTTTTTGTACTGGCAAATGCATATGCAGCAGTTTTTATTTGGATTCTGGACAAGGCAATGAAGCAAAACCAATTTCCAAAAGAATTTATAAAAGGAACAAGCTATGGCTTTTGGTGGTCATTTATTATTTTTACAGCAAAGTATACTTTTAACTTTTCTATATATTTTTCATATCTAATTAAAATTTTTTTTTTCTAATAGCTTAGCACCTCGAATTAACATAAAAAATTGGCTTGTTCGAATATTTACAATAATTTGGCTAATGGTCATTGTGATACTAGTTGTTGTGTTCATTTCTATGTTCACTACTCAACTCACAATTTACGGAATCAGTGGTCAATCTTTGAATGAAAAACTAATTGGAATTAACAAATTTTCTATGGATCGCTTCTGGATTGATGAAGAAAACGCATTTTCAGTAGAATACGATTCTCTTGAAGAAATGTTCAAAGATCTAGAAGAACAAAAAATCGACTTTGTTCTTGTAGATAATGTTTTTGCCAATTTTTATTCTAAAATAATAAATGAGAAATTTTATATAATGAGACAAGTTCAGAGGCTAAAAACGTATAATATTTTATTAAGAGGTTTTAGCCAAAGTCAGATAAGTTGTTTCCAAATGACAGCAAATTTTATGCATCATTCATGGTTAAAACAAAATATCACCTTGAATTTCAACAAAATACACGACAAGTCTAAATATTTCGACATAACTGATGAACTTTTGTATCCTCAGAGAAATACGATTTTATTTATTTCGATAGGAATTTTATTTATGATATTAATAATGGGAATTGCTTGGGAAATTACTTGTTTAAAGCAACCTGGCTTGTCAAGCTTCAAGACAAAAAATAGTGGCCTTTTAAATAGCAACCAAGCTCTTAGTTGTATGTCTAGTAATCAATATCGTCCTAGACTTCATAGAATCGGCTACAATTTACCAACAATTTCCGAATCTAATGAAATTTTGCAGCAAAATTATCAAAATGAACCGCAATTCAATACATCGGTTTTAGACAATATATCAAGCATTCGAAATACAATTGCTAGTCTTTTAAACTCATCAGAATGTGCAGACAAATCTGTAAAATTTAATCCATTGGTCCACAATTTTTACTACTCCGAATCGAGCCATAAGTCATCTACAGAAGCTTATGATCAGGCATTAATAAATGCAAGAAACCAAGCTATTCAGAATAGATCTATCTATACAAACGAAATAATTAGTGATCCTTCGAGCTTTGAAGAATCACTTAAAATTCGAACTTTTCCAAAACCAGACTATAGAATTGATGAAACTTATTTTAAAGCTAGTAAATTTGAATTATCATCATCAGACAGTTCAAGTTATAAAACAAATGATACCAACATAGCTAATAATGACAACATTGAGTCAAGTCCTGATGACAGTCTTAATCAAAAAGAAAATGAAAATATTCCTTCAGAATCAAATACTCAAGTTAACGCTGATTCTAAAATTGAATCTTCAATAAATAATACCTTAAGTCAATTGCCTGAAACTTTTCGTGAATTGCCTCGTAATGAATCGTTTTATTTGAATGAAATTTCAAGCATTAAATTATAAATTAAAAATTAATTTTACCGATTTTTATATTTTCTTGACATTTAATACATTTTAAAGTTATTAGTTTTTCATCCTTAAAATAAAAATTATTTATTTTTCTCTAAAGTATTATATATTGTGTTTTTGGTTTAATTTTTTTCGTTTGAGTACAAATTGATTAATTAAAGAGTAAACATTTTTATTATCTAGGTTTTACAAATAAATAAAATATAGAAAAAGATGTTAAAATAATAAAAAAATGAAAAATTATGAAAGTATTCAATAAATGAAGATATTGTACAAGTCACTAATTTCAATTAATTGAAATGAATATGAATCATTTTGAGCTCATCCTAAAAAATTTTGAAATCCCTTAAATTAGCATCATTTATTAGATTTAAGTAGTAATTTCGGTATTGTAAACTTCTGAATAAAAAACCAAAACAGAAATAATCAGATATAAATTATGAGATAGTTTAATGAATTTTATTAAATGTAATATAATAATGTAATATTTTTCTAGACGATGGAAATGAAGTAATATACTAAAAGAGTAAAAAATTTATTATTTATGAGCTTATTTTGATCAGAACTCCTCGATCCACAAATTTGTACTCCATTTGAAAAGAAACAGAAAAAAAAACTTACTAATTCAATTTTAGATGAACAACGATCACATGTGCATAAAAAATAGTAGTTTTTTAATAGATATTTTTGTCGAAATTTTTTTGGCATCAAAATATCAATATAGGAAATAAATGGTTTTTCATCAGGTCGGAAGTCGCGAATAGCTTTAACGAAAATTTTAGATCCATTAAATGTTACTACGGAATTGGGTTGACATGAATGATCAACACTAGAAGCACTTAGATATAAACCAGATCCAATCGTTTCAGACAAATCGAAATTGCTTATTGATATAGTGTTGATTATTAATTTACCAAATATCGATATCATTTCTTTAGCACTTAATTTGTTATCTAATAAAAAACTTTCACCCATCAAATCTTTAACAAACTGAAAACATTTCTGCATCTGAGGTAACCTATTTAAATCCTTGATCAAATCATCATAATCTTTAATAAAAAAAAAGGTATTTTTATTTCTAAAAGCAATTTTATTTACGATCCATTAAGGTTTCGAACGTTTTTAAAGCGAAATTATCAGTAAATTTTTCATTTTTCCTCTATTTTTAAAAATTTAATAGTTAAGGAGGTAAGCTTCAAAATGTTTTTTACCAATTTGACTTGGATTAGAGTTCTGAGAAAAATGCGATTCAAATCTTCTTTAAATTCTTGTTTAAGCTTAACATTTTCATTAAGCTTTATAAAGCTTTTGCATTCATGCTGATGAATTGACCAGTCACCTATTTGACATTCTTTAGAACAAAAAAACATTAATTTGCATTTTGAACATTGATAGCATTTTGATAATCTTGATAACTTTTAGTTACTTTTTGATTATTAAAACCTTCTTTAAAATTACTCTTTTAAACAGAAATCACAAAATAAATGTTTTTTATCATAGAGCAAGCAATAGACAAAAGGCAAAGATTCAATTAAACAGGAGCCGGCGGAAATTTTCATTGAAGATTTTTCAAATAAACAGTTAATTTTTGTTTAAAAAAAAATTAAAATTAAAATTATAATTTTTAAATTAAATCATGTAAATGTATCAAATAATTTAAATTTAGTATTAAATTGAAATTTTTCATTTTTAATATAAAGAATTTTAATTCTTTGGCTACTTAAAATAAATTAAAATTAACAATAATAATTATCATAATTCCAAATTACACTACTAGTGTAATTTGGAATTTTGTATTGTTTTAAAATAAAATTACCTCTATCTTTTAACAAAAAGACAAAATTAAAACATCAATATGATTCAATTTAATCAGTAATTTGATTAATATAAAAAATATAAATTAAAACAGAGTCATTATTCTAAAGAAGTAAATTTTTATAACACCAGTAGAATATGATATGAAAGTTATAATAACGTAATCACCCGAATTGAATGACATGTCTTTAAAATAGAGTACTCTATTTTAGTGACACGCTGTTATTACATGTAAAAGATTCTATAGTGACATGTCACTCAATTCGGATAATTACGTTAATAATATAAAAAAAGGCGGACATATCAAATATTAATTTGTAAAAATTACTAATTTTTGAACCATTTTTTTCTAAAATTTATCTAAAAAAAAATTAATCTGGAGGGAGATAACATTCGAATATTATGTTGATACATTGTAAACGTTCGTATTCAATTATAGCAAAAGCTACTATTTGTGAATTTCCATTTGAATCTCGGACTACGAAGAAAATAACTGGGTAGTTGTTCCGATTTAATGAGTATGTATCATCGGTAAAAACAATTTCGGGGTACATGTTGTATGTGTCTTTCATTTTTTGACTTCGATAGAAGATCATGTATATTTTTGATTCTTCAATATTCTCGCCGAATATGAAGTTGTCTTAATTGTCCAGCTTAATACGATCATTAATTAAATTTTGCAGTCTATTGATTTCGTTTTTTGGTTCTAGTCGAGTTTTGATGTTGAAAACGTCTTTTGATTGAAGTGGTTTACCAGTTTTCGCAGCCATTGTTTGAACGATTAATTTAACGTTTCCATTGGTTTTGTAAATATCAAAAGCTTCTTGAGCTTCTTGTTCAGTCAATTTTCGTTGACTATGGTGATGCCTGTACAGTTTGAGATTGCATTTGGTAATAACAAATTGGTTATTTTCTCTTTTTTTACGATCTATTCGAATTTCTGCTCGACAATTAAACACGTGGTATGATTGAATTGGTCGAACTACGGTTGATCTTGATTGAATGGATTCTGGTTTTCTCCATTGTAAACATTTGTACTCAACATATTCATATTGCGAGGGTTAGTTTTTGACAAATCTGCTTGCAGCTTTGGAAAATATTTCGAATTTATTATCACAATAAGTCTTGAATTCTTAATCGAATTCAGCAAAAGATGAGAATTTTTCATTCAAAGCAATTTTGGTGGACATGGTAGTTTTTAGAGCAATTAGATTAATTTCAGTTTAGTTTAGAGAGCAATTAGAATTTATTTTAGTTATTTGTTTTCCGAGCAAAAGCTCCTTCAGATTAAAAAATAAAAAAAAAGAAAAAATGTAATAAAATAGTTTAAAATAGCGGAAAATTATTATTTATTTGTATTTCTGTATCGAGCTTAAGCTCCTTCAGATTTTAAAAAACAAAAATAAAATAAAAAATCAAAATAAAGTTAAATAGAATAAAATAAAAGTAAAAATAATATAAGTTAAAAAATAGGAAAAAATTAAAATTATTTTGATAATTATGGCTTAGATGATCAATTCGATGCAGTCACCTCTGTGTCAGATCGGAGCCTTCGCTCAAAAAGGTACTTAGAAAAGAGATGAGCTCCCCCCTATGCTCCACAAGGAGTGAACAAGGTTAAAAAAAAAAAAAGATAGAGATTTACAGAATACATTTTTTAAACATTTGATGGTTCAGGAAAAAAAGAAGAAATAGTAAGGTAGCAATTACACAATGGAGTTGGGTACTCGATATTTCTTGATTCGAAACCTTTGTTATATTCTTCCACCAGTCTGACAACCAGTGGAACAGAGTGGCTCAGCCCTGCCCTAACATATCTCTCACTTAACTCAAAAAGTCGATTTGAGACTGTTAGTAGTTTAAGTTTATTATATGCCTCATGATGTAATATGTTGGAAGGAGTATCATATCTTAATTTTAGTATAGAACGAACTGCTGAATTTTGTATTACTTCTAACCTTTTTATATTAGTTTCTGAAAGAGAGTTAAGACAAGGAAAAGAATAATCTAGAATAGATCCTATCAAAGACTTATAAAGATTTCCTAAAGTTTTAAAGTCAAGGCCCCATTTTTTATTTGACAAGATTTTGATTAAATTTTTTTTTAAATGAATTAATACTTTTATATGGTCAGTAAAAAAATATTTTATTACTATTAGACAATTAAGTAATTATCAAAGCGTTAAAATCCACAATTTTTTCATTTTCAATAAATTTTTTTAATTGATGTGTAAATCTTAAATCATATCCGTAATCATATCATATCATATCATATCATATCATATCAATTAAATCATATCAGATGGGTAAATCAAGTAGTGTGTATAGTTCTATATAATTTAAAAATTAAAAGTTAAGTTATTTTTTAAAGATCATTTTAATCTGATAATAACTTCAATTTTTTGTAAAATTTAGTTAGCTCGGATCATACTAAATAAAAACTACTAAAGCAGAATTTGTTTTTCTTAAATTAGCTTTGTATTTAAGAAAAATGTATTGATTTAAAGTAAAAGATTCTTCAAAATTCTCTATTATATTGTAATCATTATTTAGAAAACAGATAAAGCAAAAAACTAAATAGTTTTGAGTTTTTGATCTTTCATATTATAATGGCTTATAATCAAATATTAATCCAAAAAAAGAAAAAATAATTTCTATATAAACAACATGAAGCTAAATCGCAAAATATTGAGCTCTTATTCAATTAATTAGAATAAAAAATAAAATATTGACTTTCGTTTATCTCTTCCATATTTTTTAAGAAAAAAAAAAATTTTTTTTTTCTATTAGAAATTATTCCTTGCAATAGAGATAAAATATTGATATTCAAATAAATAAAATAATTTAATAAATTGAAAATAAAGACTCATTCTAAATTGTTTTATTTAATTATACACAAATTTAACAGATTTTTTTTTATTGTTAAAACAGCAGTACAAAAATGGCATTTAAGTAAACTTATTGTTCTCAATTAGCTCTTTAAGTATTTTTTGCTGATCAACAAATTGGAATATGTATGGCGCATCAAATAGAATAACTGCAGTGCCAATTAAATTAACTAAAAAAAATATATACAACTGTAATCTATCGATCACTAAAGCAACATACTTCCAGTCATCTCGAATCTAAAATAAAATTTGATTTTTTGATTAAATAAAATTATTTTTCTATTATTACTTCTTCATAGTCGTTTTCACTTTTGATATGATTTGTTATGTAGGTTATTTTATCGGCAGCATCAAGAATATCAGGACTGAATTCAAAAGGTCTATCGTCATCGGAAGTAGTGGCTTCGGTTTCAATATGCTTTCCATCTTTGGATGGCTTTTTTTCTCTGACAACACGCTGAAAAGTGCTTGCTTTATTCGCCAAAGACTCGTTTTCACTCGATGTCTGTAGCACAAAGCGATTTTTTTTTTGTCTTGATTTTTTGTCCAAATATATTTTGTCTAATTTGACATGCTGCTGCTGCTTGGGCCTCGGGCTTGTGTTAATAGGGTCCGATGAAGTATCAAAATTTCTAGCACCGATTTTTTCATCAAAACTATATGAGCAATATTCTGTTTTTGATTGAGACTGAGACATTTTTTGTTCGTTGTGGACATCGGGACGTTTCATGAATAACACCTTGGGAAAGAACTCAATGAAAACAGTTCGAACACATTGGGGCATCTTATGGGTCCTGGGCGTTCGATAATTCCAGTTTATGATTATGACTGTGTTCAAAATGGTCACTATGTTCATCATCAAAGTGAATATCAGATATTTGGATATGAGTGGTATGACCATTGAGGTCGGAGGAAGAATCTTGGAAACAAGCAGCAAAAATACCACTAAAGCGAGCAGGATTGAAATGCACAAAGTCATTTTTTCGCCTTCATCTGTCGGCAGATAGAACACAAATATGCTCAAAAAACTAATCAATACAGTTGGTATTATCAAGTTAACTGTGTAAAAAAGAGTTTTGCGGCGAATGCGAAAATGATAGACTAGTTCCATGCGATTTGTGTCTTTAGAGTAAAACTCTTCGACTGGAACGCTTATGATATCCCATGTGCCACTCGGCAAATAGTCTTCCAAATTAACCATCGGCTTTTCGCGCTTTATTATAACTTGATGAGCATCGAATGTCCATGAACCGAAGCGCATTTCACATACTTGTTCATCAAACGGAAAGTATTTCACATCTATTGTACATGAACTTTTGTATATTGCTGGCGGAACCCAGAGAATATTTGTTGAATTTTCGTCAACATCACCGTAAACAACCACGTTTGGTTTGAAGCTTGCCTCGTAGTTACCGTCAGCATTATTAAATAAAACTATATCTGGTGTCTTTGAAAAATTAAATTTTACATTTTTTTTTTTTTATTTTTATTTGAATAAATTTTTTTCTTGGATTTAAAATCAAGGTTTTGATATTTTTAAAATTTTTTTTTATTAATAAAAGACAAAATTTCTAATGAAACTTAATTTATTGTAATTACTTACCCAAACTCGTTCGTTGGGCACTCTAAAAGAGCCAACCTTGTGATCTTTAGTCGACCATTCTAGCTGAAAATCACGCCATCTCAAATTCAACCATACATTTGTTTTCATTATTTGTTCTTTCTCATACTTAATTGATAAATAATCTGGGTTAAAATTGAATTCTTATTCTCATATATTAAACAACGATTTATATACATATTAAAGTCGTTTGTTAAAAAAAGAAAACAAATAGGCAAAAAATTGATAACTTAAAATAAACTTTTAGAAAAAAAAAATTTATTTATATAATTAATGATTAAAAAAGTTAGCTATGATAAAAGTTGCATTCTAACAAATATCATTATTGCTGCTTTGTTTGCCTATGACTTAGACAAACAAAAATTTCTCGTTTAAAACATAATTATTTCCTAGCTGGCAACGGCTTTCTTATTTTTTCTTTTAATTAATCAATCTTTCAATATTCTTATTTACTAATTCTATTCAAAAGTAAACTTAAAAAATTAATCAAACAAATATATTTATAAATTAATGATTTTAATTCAATTTAGCGTGTATTTGCTACCTAAGTATTTTTTCTTTTTTTCCCGAAAAATTAAACTTTTAAAAATTATGTAGCTTGTAGTTCTCTTATTTTCTTCTATTTTAGCCTTTTTTATTTTTGATCTTAAAGAGCACTAGCTCGGTACAGAAAAACAAAAAAAAAATTTACCACATTAATGAGCTGCAATAAAACAAGATCCATGGTAATTTCGATTGCATCTGTAGCATTTCGCACAGGTCTTATTAGTTTATTGTAACCTTTGAACAACTTTTTTATCAATCTTTCCTCGTCAGTAGAACATTCGACCATACATTTGTGAACATAATTGAACAATAGAACAAAATGTATAAAAAAAACTAAATCTATTTTAAAACTCATCCACATTTAACAAAAAAACAAGCTATTGATCATTTAAATTATCGATTCCAGTTTCATTAGCCAAGGCAAATATTGCATTTTTCCGCACAAGCTAAACGCATTTATCTGAAATAAATTTTTCAAACAGTTCAAATGGGACTCACATTAATTAAAAATTGTAAAAGAAAAATAATTTTTTGTTTTTTTTTTTTTGAAAGGTAATTATAAAAAAATTAATAGCATTCGTTTAGATTTATATTTGGTATCTGAAAAGTATGAATCTAATGATTTATCTATTAAGATAGAAGATCGATGGCTTGAAATGGAGCCGAGATCGGCACGCTCACAAGACCCGATCAAGAGCTAAAAGAAGAGTAGAAAATGAAAAAAAAAAATAAAAAAAAAAAAAAAGCGAGAAAAATATCTGATGGTTTTCTTAAGCTGGCTTGTTTATCGAATTTCTTTGCCTAACAAAAATTATTTGCATACAAACAAAATTGGAATTTTATAGAAATTCAGATCTAATCCTTACAAAATAGGTTCACTGCTTTTGGCATTATTATCTTGATTAATGCATAATTTTTGGCTTTGAAGCTATCTATTCGAAACATATGCTTTACTTTTATCTTCTAGCTCTGAGGCTTTAACCCAGAATTTTTTTTAATTAATCTGCTTGGCAATCGGCTCAACACGAAAACAATATCTAGCTCAGAAACATATTAAAATTGACTTCACCTGCCATCGACGCCTAGCTCTCTACCAACCGCTAACACACACAACTGATTCATATTACCAGTCATGTTTCTGTCATATTTAAATAAAATAAAAAGCCTTTATTTTTATCAAAATTGAAATAAATCACGGCTTAATACTCACAACTGACAGTTGAATGAATTTTATTTTATACTTTTCTTATTTTTTTCAATTAAAACTTCACTTAATCAAAATTCACTCTAAGCGGAAATTGATTTAAATTTAAACCAAGTGTTTCGTAGCAACCGGCAATTTAATTAAATTCTATTTGCGCTTTAGATTAGCTTAGGCTTGCCATGACTTGAGTAAGATTAAAAAATTTAATTCAAATACAAACATAAACATATATTGATAGACTTATCTATCTCATGCAATTTAGAGTAATCATGAAAGTCTAATGGTAGATGTTTTATCTAATAATGAGTTAAAATGCATTAGGCCGAATTGCACGAACACAAAATAAAAAAAAAAAAAAGTCTAAAAATATTTTAAATATTTAAACAATGCCGCTAAGACTCTCAAAAACAATTGCTATTTACTTGGCAAACGATTATCATATCTCGAGTCACAACAATTTCCGTCTATTTGGTTTGTTTCTAGAAACTTGGTTAAATATTAGTTTTTTTTTTGTTTTTTTTTTTTGTTAGGCTGTTGCTATTGCATGATAATTAATTAGTATTCTTGAGCACTTGTGCTTTTTGCTGCAAATACTATTAAAAAGATACTATGATTTATTGCAATTAAGAATTTTAAAAAAGAGGGATAAAAATTCAAATTTATAATCAAGCACCATCATCTTGCATTGTTTAGTGCAAACTTTGATTAGCACTTAAAATTTCAAGTCAAATAAAACGATTTAATTCGTAGCTATTTGCCGCTTCATCACCAATCTATCATAAATAACTTATCCCGCAAGAAAAATAAATTTATTCTCTACCTAGTATTAATTCCACATTTGCTTAGTTTGAAATAAATGACGTTGAATTAATTTGCTTTATTGAAGCGTCTCGCAGTTTTTATTCTTTTTTTTTTTCTCTCTTTTTAAATATTTATCTTTCTTTATAAACGATAAAAAAAATATTATTTTAAATCGATTTTTTTTCTTACGCCCAAACTACCTAGTTTTCAAAACAAATCAGCAACCAATCGCTCAAATTACACAATATTTTTCTTTTAACATCATCATCAGCCTAGTTGAAAAAAATTAAATTAAGACATGTACTTATGTCCCTTCTTTGGCGTTGACTATTTAGTGATTAGCACTCGACTAACTAAAGCACTTGCTAATTTAATTGAATATTTTTAGGTGTAATAAGCCCTTCTTTAGGCCTTGAGATCAAAAGAGTCTTCAATTTGAGTGTTTTTTTTAGCTGCTGAAATACGAGCAACTGGTGGTGACAATGAAAAATAATTTAAAGAGTTGATTATATCTATTGATTTAAATTAAGTTATTTGAAGCCAAGCTTATTTAATCTAATTAAAAATAGAGTCTTAACTTTATAGGATAAATCGAGCATACTTCTTCTGGAATGTTTTTTTTTCGAGCTTATCTTAACTTGCCCTTTAAGAAGTATTTGCTTTCGGGAAATGAAAAATAAACGAAATGAAATTCAGTAACTTTCGGGTAAGAAGCTTTTAGGAACGATTATTCAATACACTAGAACAAAATTGTAGGATATTGCATTAATTTTGTAGTTGGGTTGATAGTCATGATAAATAGTAATTATCATATATATATTTTTTTTTATTTTCTCTTAGTTAATTTTAGATCTAATCAATCTAGGGGGGGGAGCTGAAACAAAACTTTTGTTTCGAAATATTTCAAATTCAGACAAGCTCTCGAATAATGGGCTCATGATTTTTCAACTTATCAGTCAAAAAAGATTAATTAGAAGTAAACCTAATTAATTTTTGATTATTTTTGTGTTTGATTATTCTAGCCTTACTCTATTTTAAGTTTTTTCAATAATGCTCAGTATATGCTATTATTGCTTTATCTTTATTTTTGCCATACATCAAAATTTTCTCATAGGTAAATAAAAAAAAATTTTTTTTTAAATTTTAATTTATTTATTTTTTAAAATTTAAATTAAAAATTAACTTTAATTTTTGATAATTTATTAAAGTGAATGCAGTCAGCTCGGATGCCAAGCGTCTTTACGATGACTTGATTACCAGATACAATCGGCTAATACGTCCTGTTGGAAACAATACGGAAAAATTGACTGTGTACATGGGTCTAAAGTTGACGCAAATTTTAGACGTTGTATGTTTTTAATTATTCTAATTATTATTCTCTTCTTTTTTTTTTACTTTTTTTTTATTAAAAAATTTAGGATGAAAAAAATCAAATTATGACAACTAATGTTTGGTTGAGACAAGTAATAAATATCGTTTATGAGATTTTCTATCATTGATTATTTGTTAAAGGAATGGATAGACTACAAGTTAAAATGGAATCCCAGAGAGTATGGGGGTGTTGAAGTTCTTTACGTGCCTAGTGAAAGCATATGGGTATTTATTATTACTTTCTTCCTAAATATTATTTTATCTAAACATAAAGTATTCTAAAGATACCTGACATTATTTTATATAACAAGTAATTAACTGTAGTCTTATTTAAATGTTTAGCTTTGTGTCCATGGCTTGAAAAATGAAAAAAATAATTATTATTTAACTTTTTTATTTCAAGTGCTGATGGAAATTATGAGGTTACTTTGATGACTAAAGCAACATTGCATTATGATGGTAAAGTACTGTGGGAACCACCTGCAATATTCAAAAGCTCATGCACTATTAATGTAGAATTTTTTCCGTTTGACGAACAACACTGCACAATGAAATTTGGCAGTTGGACATATGACGGATTTCAAGTGGATTTGGTACATGTGAATCAACGTATTGATCCTAGTGATGAAATTCCAATAGGCATGGATTTAAGAGATTATTATCAAAGCGTTGAATGGGACATAATGTCAGTGCCGGCAAAGCGCAATGTAAAAACCTATCCATGTTGTCCCGAGCCCTATCCAGACATAACATTTAACATAACTCTTAGACGAAAAACACTTTTCTATACAGTAAATTTAATTGTACCCTGTGTTGGAATATCTTTTTTAACAGTGTTGACTTTCTATTTGCCAAGTGATAGTGGTGAAAAAATATCTCTATGTGTGAGCATTTTGCTTTCGTTGACTGTTTTTTTCCTCTTGCTTGCCGAGTTGATACCACCTACTTCTTTAGTGGTGCCTTTAATCGGAAAATATTTGCTTTTCACAATGATATTGGTCACATTGTCCATTTTGGTTACCGTAATAGTGCTCAATGTTCATTTTAGATCGCCATCAACTCATACTATGCCTACTTGGGTTAAGCAAATTTTTCTCAAAGTTCTACCAAAATTGTTGCTAATGCGACAGCCAAAGGAACAAATTAGAATCGGAAATTTGTCATTTAGCTATGCTAGTTTAATGACTATAAACAAGCCAAATGATATTTTTAGACCAGCACAGCGAAATAGTTTATACAATGATTTTAGTTTATTGCGATATCGAAGAGGAAAACCCATGGCCAAGTCAAATAAGCCAAAATATAGAGCAGTAGAAGTAATGAAAGCTATAGAAAGTCTGAATTTTGTTTGCGAACATATGAGACAGGATGACGAGGAAAAAATGGTCAAAGAGCAATGGAAATATGTAGCTTTGGTTGTTGACAGACTTTTTTTGTGGATATTTACCACTGCTTGTTTTGTTGGCACTGTATGCATCATTCTTCAAGCTCCGTCGTTCTACGATCAAATGAACCCAATTGACAAGCTAGTGTCACAAAAATTTAATTAATTTTATTTTATTTTATTGTTTAAAATAATTATTGTGTATATTTTTAATTATTTAGTAAGCTTTATACTATTTTATTAGTAATTATTTAAAAATAAAAATTTTAATTTGAACGAAATTTTAATTTTAAATTTAAACTAGAGAAAAATTATTTTGTTTTTTTTTGCCAAAAGTAAATTGAATTAATTGCAATCTAGCAATCATTAATAATTATTGCCGATTTGAACAAATTTGTCAATTATTCAAATTATTAATTGTTCTCTTAAGAGAATTCCAAAAAACTTACACAGTTTTGATTTTTGGCCACAATAGATTTGTTACATATGCAAATTTAAATAACAAAAATTTTATTTCTTAAGAATATAATCTATTTTGATTAGTTTTCTTAATTTTAATCGCATAAAAACAACACTTAATCTATTTTTTTTTGGCTTAATTTTTAGAAAAATTCTACTTTATATATAAATACTTAAATTCTATTAACAAAAAAACAAACTTTATTGTTCGATTTCTAAGACATGCCACTATTGTACATTTTGTAATAAATGATTAAAATTTTTGATTAAATAATTAGTAAAAAAAATCTTAATCTAATAAGACTTCAAATTTAAGAGAAGATCTGACTATTAATTTGGTTTATTTGAATATCTGTGCAAAAAATCTTGGTTTTTACTTTGATTTTCTTCAGTTCTAATTTTACTGAGTTAACTTGTTTTTGCTGATTCCCGGTCAATTTTAGATACACGTTGTTAATTAATGCCATTTTTAGCCCATAAACTTTTTACTTCATTCTTGGTATCTGATTTTTTTAAAAAGAATCATTATTATCACTCAAATCTAATTCAGCTGAAAAATTTTCTTAGTTTCTAAGCTAAAACTAATTAAGAGTTTATTAATATCTCTTTTTGACTTTAAATATAATGTGGTGAACGAGTAAAATAAAAAAAAAAACGGGATGATTTTTCTTTATATCTTATTTTATTTATGATATGTTTTTAAAAGCGAACAATTACGTTTGTTAGATATTAAAAGTCTTATTGAATTTTTAAGAAAATAAATCTAATTATTTATTAAGATTTTTTTATTTTTTTTCTACAAATTAAATAAAATGTTAAGCTTAAAAAAAATACAAAAATACAAATTTTTTTTTATCAAACAATTTAATCCACATCAACTAAAATGAATTATTTATAGAAAGCGGGTTTAGTTTAATAAAACATGTCTATCGTAGACAGTTCGTCTTTGTTCTTGTACTTGTCTTTTCCATTTTGACTGTTCTTTTGACACACGATTGATTACATTGGAACGACTTGATGAATTAGACAATTGTGTAAATGGTTGATCGTCACTTTCCTTCAAAATAATGATAACTTAAATCTTTTTTTCATAAAAAATAATTAAATAAAAAATCATGCTATTAATTTTTAAATAAATTTTGGTTAGAACTTAATTTACTTACTGATATTCTTCCCCAATTAGTCTAATATATAAAAAACCTTATCTTATGATTTTAATCTTTATTAATGTTAAAAAAAACTTACCAAGCTAAGTTCCTCATTTTGTTGTTCTTGATAAAGTCTTGTTCGCCGATTCATCCATGGGTCAAGACACAATAAGAAACCCATATAAATAAAAAGAAGAGCCAATATGCAGATTATGATTATAACCACTATCTTAGTAAAAGAAAAAATTATTATTTTTATTATTTTCCACTATTCACAGTTAACTCACTTTCATTGTTGTGGTATTCCGTACTTCAAAGTTGCAATTACATCTTGGGCAAAATTGCTTTAGCATTTCGGTCTGATCTATTTTCCATTTGCTAAGCACATTTTCACAAGTACATCGCTCTTTTGGTATTACGTCGATGTAAATTTTTCGATTAGTCTCTGTTTCGTTTATAACTGTAAATGATGGACAAATACAAATGCATCTAAAGTCATAAAATTCATCGGCTGCCTAATTTTAGAGATTTATTTCTATTTCTATATTTATTTAAATTTTTTTTTAGCTTACTTCTGTGTGTTTTAAACTGGATGTTAAAACAGCGGCTATGAAAAAAATAAAAATGCTCCGCATTGTGTGATAAAATCAATTAAACAAACAAAAAATTTCCAAATTTTTATAAATAACTAAAAATTATTCCATAAAAATTTATATGTATGCATCTTGTTGGATATTAAATTATGTTTATTTTTGAAAATATTTGAGAGCTTAATCACATGACTAACAGAGAAATGTCAAGTACAAAAATTCAAAGAGTTTTTGAAATTTAATCATTAATTTTATCACGAATTTTGAGAATTTCGAAAAAAAATTAATAGAAAATTATTATTTTATTAATAAGTTTTTTTGGCATGACAAGCGGGTATTTTAAAGTTGTACTCTTTTTTTAATTATTATTTTTTTTTTAGTTTAAACAGTTTTTTTTTAATTAAATTTATTTGCTATTATTAAATATATTTTAATTATTTCCTAAAAAATTTAGCTGAATTAAATTTTTCCAAAATTCAATTAAATTCTTTTAATTTGTGTCATATAATCTTCATTTATTTTGAATAGTTATACAATACTGATATAATTATCAAAAAATTTTAATAATTATTCAGTTATCAATGTACGTCAATCACAAAAAAAAATTTAATATTCCCTTTTTTTTTTATTTATTAAAAAACCAAAATGCTTAACTGATTAATTTTGTATGCATAAAAAAGAAGTCTTAAATTTCAAAAATTTGTTTAGGAAAAACCCTAATATATATGCAATTTTTGTCTATTTAATTATACTATATACCAAATTAAACATTTGCTTTCTATTTAATAAAATGATGACAAATAGCATATCTTATTAAAAATACACAAATTTAACTCATTAAACAACAATCAATAATTTATGTTGAGTAAAACAAAGCAGGCATTCACTTTGACTTAGATAATAATCATGTTTTTAACACTTGAAAACCCGAAGGGTTTTTATAACCTTTTTTAAAAAATTTTAATTTGAACATTATCTCACATAAATAAAGCTTTTAAAAAATTGAATTATTTTTATCTTTTAAATAAATTTTATTTATTTTTTCTTGAAATTTTAACTTGAAATTTTTGTAATTAAGTGTTAGAGAAGAATTTAAAATCATATCGACACATTAAAATTTTTCCCTGTTTACTTAATTTTAAAATTTGTTCGAGTTTTGTTGAATTGCTTCATATTTTTAGAGATTCTTTTTAATTTTTTCCGTTCAATTATTAATTTTTTAAAATTAAAAAACTGCTCTTTGAACTAAAATTTGTTTTAAATGGATCATTTGAGTTCTTTTTTTAAAAAATCTATTTAATATGCTGAGATAATAATTACACTCAATTAATAATTCTTTAAATATTTTTTATTTACTTAAAAAAAAGTGATTATATACAAGTTTGTTTGTTTAAAAAAATATTTGCTGGTTAAACTAGAATTTCAATTTACAATTTAAACTAGCAATAATAAATCAATTAAAAAAATAAAAAATACTAAAAAAATACATTAATTAATTCAGAGACCAAGCTCTAGAATTAAAAAATTAAAATGTTTTCAATTATTTTTCCAATTGTCTGATAAGTTAATCACTTGAAATTTTTTTAATCATTTCGTACTAAATTCAATTAAGATTTAAATTTTTTTAAGAGTATTTTTTTTTTGATAAATCAATGATTCTTGTGAATAAAATTAAAAAAACAAAAAGAAAATTTATTTCAATTAAATGAAATACGATTTAGCCCATTTAACCAAAAGCCCTTCTTCAAAACTTTAAACTTTAATTAAACATTATACAAAACTGTTAAACAAAGGACATATTAAATATTTAAAAAAAAAAAAAACTATTAAATTTAATGCTAAGACCCTTTTGGTCGCAATAATTTTAGTGGTCGGAATTATAAGAATTAAAAAAAAAAATTAAAATAAAAAAAACACTAAATAACAAGAAATTATTTCAATCTTTGTGTAATATTTGCCAATGCAATTGAAAACGCTTGTACAGTGCTAAAGGGCCACTCAAAATCAAGAGTGTACGCATTGGTATCAATTCGACCAAATTGCATAACCTGTTTTCCTTGATACTCGACTTGAAAATTTTTAGCTGACTCCTGAGTTACTCTACCACCAAAATCCAATTGATAAACTTGACTAGCTTCGTTCCAAATCGGTGGCTTATTGTGCAAAACAAACTTTTTCTTAGCTGCTAATTCTTTATTTTCTATTTTAAATGAGTCTGTTTTTGTACCCAGTTTTAAATTATTCCTAATCATTTTAATAAAATAATCTGAATTGATTCTCTTAACTTTTTTGTTTACTAAAGCTTGTGTATCATTTAAATCATGACAAGTGTCACTTGTAATCAAACAATTCATTTCTTCTTCATTTGAATAAATTTGAGTCGAGTCTGGACTTGCTAGATGCAACACTGGCAATTTAAATTCTATTTTGTCACAGTCTATTGATTGTTCAAGAGAACAACATGACGACGAGAGCGAATGGTTGGCTCTTTTTTCATTATTGTTGAAGTTTGGTTCTTTTTTTTCTTGCTGGCATATGTCCTTATCAGTCAAGTCTTCAAGAGTAATGGTCATTTGGCGTGGTTGCAAATGAAACAAAGATGTCTTGTACATTATTTCGCCAATTTCTTCTGGCAAATCTTTATTACCATAAAATTTGAATTTAGTGCCCCAAAAATTGGACACTACTTGTACTAAATAGTTGTGTCTAGTGCTGCTTTGCTTTGATTTTTTTCTTTTATTCTTTTTGGCCACGATAAAGTCAATATTAGTTCTTGTGTTCATGTCCAATGAGTTGTCTTTTACCTTGTGACTAAATCGGTTTGTGTTAAAACGAGCTTTTTTTTGCAATTTTTCAATAGTATTGTTCTTGTGTCGTAATTTATTTTTCAGCTTTTTCACTTGATTTACTTCGTCAATGAATACCGACTCAGTAGATGATGTACGGGATATGTTATCCAAAGATGATGTAGATGACAAATCGTTTGAAGATAACGAAACTAGCGAAGAAACAGACCGGACCAGCGAGGCCGAGTCGTCACGTTTGCGAATTTCATCAACATATTCTAGATTCTCAATGGTTTCGGTGAATGTTTTGGATATGGGAATTTTTTTAGAAAAGTTGCGATCTAAAAAAAAAATATTCTTTAAAAAATTTATTAAATTTGATAATATTTTTTTTGGTTAATTTTTTAAAAATTAATATCTAATTTTTTAAAAATTTAATCATATCTTTTAAAGCTTGGGATAAATAAATTATTAAATAAAATTTAAAGACAAAAAATTCTTTTAAATTAATTGACAAATTTCAATCATTGAATTATTAAAATTTTCAATCAATAAATAGGAAACTAGTTTTAAAATAGGATTTTTTCATAAAGGGGTTATGAATGATAATTACAAGAATATTTTTAAAAAGTTAATTGAGTCTTTATTATCACTTATAAGCGATCTGATGGCTGCATTTCAATGGGATGTATTGGTAGCTATATATTTCCTATGGTATTATTATCTAGATGTTTCTGATAAAAATTGTTCTTCGGATCGTTTTTTAAAGTAAAATAACTAGACTAATTAAACTCCATCTTCTTTATTTGATCCTAAAGCACTTTAATAAAGAGGATGCAAGGCTTTACACAGTGGTCTATTCACAATTATTAGTTCAGATTTATTTTTAAAAAAATGTAAAAAAAAAACTTAAATTGTCTAAAAGCCAGAGGGAATGATTTAATTTTTTGAGTTATTGTGAATTTCAAAAACAAAAAAGTACAAAAATTCTTTCTTTGTGATAAAATAAAACATATTCAAAAAAATACTTAGTGCAACATACTTTGTTGCAGCTTTTTTTACCTAAAATAAAAAACCAAATCAACAATCAATTTAAATTATAAATTAAATTTTATTGATGCTTTATTTTTTGTCTTTTATTTACATCAAAAAAATTATTTTAGGTAAAAAAGATGCCATCAAGTTTGTTGCACTATGTTTCAATATTTTTTTGAATATACTTTGTTTTATTACCGTATTTTCTCAAAAAGAAGAAACTTGGCACTATTTCAGTCAAAAATTACTCGACTTATTAGATTTATTTTTTACAAAAAATGTGACTCATTTAAAAGAATCATGTTTCATGTAACATATAGATGCATTTTTTTGTTTGTAATAGAAGAAAAAAATAGCGATTAGTTTCTTAAAATTGAGTCATTTTTGGAGCGAAATATTTTCGAATAGAAGAAATGCTTTGATGACCGAATTTTCTTATATTTGATAAAATACGGTAATTTTTTTTATGTAAAAAGGAAGATTTTTTGTTTTTTTTTGCTTTTGAACTTCACAATACCAATTGTTATTGACTCAATCAAGTAAATAATGGAAAAAAATAAAGGGCTCTAAATCCTTAAAAATTTAAAAAAATTAAATAATGATAATTGAGCTAAAAAAAGGTATTGTGAATTTCTTGAAAAAACAGAACAAAAATCCTTCCTTTTTTGATAAATCAAAATTAACTAAAATAAAATATATTTAAAAAAGACTGCAATTTAGTGCAACAAATTTTGTTGCATCTTTTTTACCTAAAATAATTTTCCTGATGTAAATAAAAAACAAAAAATAAGACATCAATAAGATTTAAATTGATTATTGATTTTGTTTACTTAAAAAAAGAAAATAAATTTTTTATTTTATGTAAAAAAGATGCAACAAAGTTTGTTTCACTAAGTTGCAGTATTTTTTTAAATGGATTTTATTTTAGTTAATTTTGATTTATCAAAAAATGAAAAAATTTTGTTCTTTTTGTTTTTATTTTCATAATACCCTAAAAAAAATTTATTTTGTTGATTTTATTTAGATGTGGATAGTTGACCATTTTGACTGAATGAAATGTAGCTATTTCTTTAGCTAAAGAATTTTTTTACGTAACTTGAACTAAAATTTAAATAAATCTTTCTAACAAAACATAAAATAGAGATAAAATCTAATACATTAAATTAATTTACAATATGAGGGTTTTTTATAAAAAAAAAATTAATTTATATATAAAATTAGAAATTTTTTTAAAATTAATTTAAAGTTCTAATAGAGACTTATTGAGGGCATTTTAGAATGCAGCAAAAAAACAAAAAAAACTTACTTTTACTATTCCAAAATGACTTATTCTTATTGAGAGTAAAACTAGGCTCATAAATGACAAAGTCTGGTTTGAGTTTGGATACCTTTTTGGCACTTAGCAAAGGAATTAGACCGCCAATGAACTCCAAATAGAGTATGTAATAATCTCGATTATTTTTTATGTTTATTCGCTTGAGAGTGCAATGCAACCGTTCGGCATTGGGAACACACGAGCACACAAATTTTCTCAATTGACTTTGATTTGGATATTTCATTTTTAAAGTAGACAAAAAATTCTGCATCAACTCATGCTGAAGAATAGACGGCAGAGCAAAGTCTCGCACTTGCTCTGGCTCGTTTATTAGCGATTTGAGTCTATTCTCGGTCAATAGACACAAAGATGGAATTTTTTTGTAAATACGCAAAATGTGTAGTTGATTTGAGCAAGATACAAACACTCTATGGTCATTGTGAGCCCATGTAAGCGCGTTCAAATACTTCAAGTCCTTGTTTTGTACCTGTGTCAGTTGTTCGTTGGTTTTTTTTTGTCTTAATTCAAGCTTGTCGATGAGACTTTTTTTGCCGCTATTCTCGCCACAAGTCGGCAACTCGACCGCGTACATCAAGCCTCCTTGCAAGTTGTAGAACTTGACAAAATTACGGATCTTTTTGGCGCTTTTTTTGCGCGCTGCACTCTCAACAATGTGGCCTCCCACGCACAAATATCGTCCACAAGCAGACCACTCCATTCTCACCGACTCCAATTTTGTCTCAATTACCACAGGATCAAAGTAAACGTCATAGCTTTTTATCAAATGTATCACATTCGTATCGAACAAAACTGCAATTAAATAATTTGAATTGTTTATTTTGTTTTTTAGGCGAATATTTGGAATGGCTTGATTTTGAGTCGGAGCCGAAAAATTAGACGAACTAAGCCGTTGTCTAGTGACATTTCTTTGCGCCTGTTCACCGCTAGCACCCGATTTGTTTATCTCATTTACTTCATTTATAAAAAATTTTGGACAATTGTAAGCTATGTGCATAATTGACTGATTGCCCAGAGTGTATCTGTTTATAATGCTGCCATTCTCATCTATAAGAATAAGAGTGCCGTTCGATAGACCTAGCAAAATAAATGCGTCATTGGGAGTCCATGTGGCCGTGTTTATGCACGAGTTGGACAAGTCGTACATATTTGACCAGTAGCGCTGACCGTTCACCGATCCGACTAGCACGAAGCCGTCTTGGTAGCAAATGGCGGCCTGGCGACCGTCGTGCGACCACGCAAAGTCATTTACTTGGTTGCCGCGGTCGTTTATTAGTTCGATAGACCACCGGCCCTCGTACTTTACCCACACGTATATCATGCCCTTTGTGTCGCAAGAAGCCAATTTTTGGTAAACTTCGTTCCATCTCACCAGTTTTATGTCGGCTTTGTGGCCGCGCAAGTTGAAGTTGGCTCTCGACGAGCTCGGATCGACATCCAGATCGGTGCTTGTGTAAGTGCATCCGACCACAAAATTGCTATTGCCTGTTGCCAACCAGCCTTCCTTTAGATATTTTTAAATATTTTTTTTTCTTCAAATTTTCAATTTTATACTTGATTAAATTGACACTTGTCTTTCGGTGTTGTTGTATCCGCGTTCAGTATGTTTGACTTGCTCATCCAAGAAAGCGTCTGTATATTCGAATCGATTTTGATTATCGAGTCATCTCCCTTGGATTTTATATCATCCAAATTAGTCTCTAATAAAACATACATACTGGCAACCAGTTTAATGGGATAATTTTTTTAAATTTTTAAATAAATTATTCCTCCTCATTATTTTCTAAAATAAACTTTAATTAAAATACTTTTTTTTTTTTTAGAATTTTTATTTATCTATGAAAATATATTTAATTGTTAGTCAAGCAGAAATTAGCTTTGGCAAAATTTTCCATCTTGTTTCTGTCGTTTGCGATTAGAATGTCGTTCATTTTTTATAAACTAGAGAGAGAGAGAGAAAAAAAAAGAGCGAGTGAGTGAGTGACTGACTGAGCGAATGAAAAAGAAAATTATGAATATGTAGAGAAATAAATTCCTTTCAAATGAAAATTCATAATTTGCATTTTCCTCATAAATAGTTCTTTTTAAATGAAATTTTTTTCAGATTTATTCTCTGTTATGATGTTCTATAAAACAGTTTACATATGAATAATTTAATGCTAATTTATGTTTTTGCAACAAGGGAATAAATCTGACACCAAGGTGCTTTTTTCATGCCAATTCTAAAAAAAAATATTTTTTTCAACTTTAAATCAATAGCTCTAATTAATAAGCGCCAAAAACTGAAAAAAAAAATTATTTTATTTTTTCTCAAAAATTAAAGCTTTATTTTAATAATAGACTAACAAATTTAAATTAATAATTGTCATACTATTTTCGTTATCACATACTTTTTAATTAAAACCATATACCACCTGACCAAGTTCATTTTTTAGCTTGGCAAAGCTATCAATTTAGCTTTTTTTTTTTTATCTTAGATCACTATCTGAAAATTATTAAAGTCTAATATTTTTGACTAAACTCGTAATGAATTTTTTTGTTGTTGAGAAATTCGTGATATAAAAAATTAGCTTGTTATTAAAATTTTATTATGAATTGAATGAAATAATCTAGAGAGATTTGGCATAGATTAGAGTCCTCTAATCACTAATGAAAAAAATATTACTGAATTTCTACTGTATTTATAGACAAATATTAATTATTCGAACAATTTCAAATTCTCAAATCTAGCACCTCAACATGCAGATTATGACAATTAAACGTGAAGCTCAATCTTAGCTTTTCTTGAACGCCAAATTATTCCCTACATAATCATTAGATATTAAGCTTTTTAGTTCTTAAGGCAAATCCGATCATTCACTTAAACATTAACTATTACCACTGTAAGTTATCTATCTGCTACTTTATTTTATTTTTAAAAAAGTTGAAAAAAGTTCAAATATTAATAATAAAAAGCTTAACAAAAACACGCATTAGGCTTGTTTAATTTTTGTTCTAAAAATTATTGCTAAAAGTTTTAATTTATGAATAAATTAATAGTTTAATATATCTAACTTAAAGTCACATTTTTTTATCGAAAAAAAAATATCAAAAATAAAAAATTAATTAAGATATTTTATCATTAATTGAAATTATAATGGAAGCTTCTGTAAAGCAAAAATTCCATGATTATTTTGACGAAGAAATTAGTCTCATTTGATATTTAAGAGAAAAATTTGTTTTTAAAAATTATAGTAGCTAATGAACTAATAGTGATACATATTAGGGCGCCCATGCAAAAATAATTATCAAAATGTCGATTCAGTGATTATTGACTTGTTTTAATCACTTAGGTATAGTTTTTTATTAAAACTAAAAAATCTATTACGCATGTAATTTGAAATTTAAAACCCAGTAATGACACAAAAATATATACTGTTTGACAAAAAAGCTAATTATATTTCTAATAAAAATTCAATATGAAAGAAATTTGAAAAATTTAAATAAATAGACTTTTTTCTTTTATCAAATGACGTTAAAATATATACCAAACTTGAAAGCTTATAAAGATTAATTTAATTATAAAAATAAAATTTACGGTTTATGTGAATGAAAATTATCATTTTTTTCTTATTTTTGAGAATTATAAAGCAAACTTTTTTGTACGAAAATATCTTTTTGATTTAAATAGATCTAATTTAATCCAGTTTTAATAATGAAGCAAGCCACTTAAGGACCTAATGAATTTAATCTAATAAATTAAAATAGTTTAAGTATAATTTAAACAATGAAAGAATAAATAAAAAAAAACACTTATTAGCTTCAATCGTTTAATTTTTATTTAAAAAAAAAAAAAAACATACGCAAGCAATATAAATAAGTGCTTATTTAACAAATTTAATTTACTATTGATCATTTAATTAAAAAACCTTTTGCGTATTTAAAACAACTGCCAAATTGAAAAATATAATTGAGCGTTTTTTTGTCTTGGATTATATAATCAAGAATTCTACGCCAGAAACTGATTAGAAAAATTAAATTTTTGTTTGAATTAATTTTATTCTAGAATAATCAAGCGGAAATTAGCTAAATCTAAATATATATATATCATTGTAAATATTGAAAAAAGTGGCTCTTATTATTTATATTTAAATCTTTGTTTAAAAAGAAATCTTGTAACGATAAAGACTAAATCAAGCAGAGGAAGATGCATCATTACGGAACATGAGGATTAGCATTCCTGTCTGGAGAATCTAAATAATTAAATTTGATTATTTCAAAACTAATGAATACTTATGAATAAAAAAAAATAAAATCTCAAATATTTGTTTTATCAGTTTTAATAATACTTGAAAATTAACTTTAGCTTCAAATTAAATCTTTATTTTTTTCTTCTTTTTATGAAATTATAATCTTGTCTTTAGACTTGATTGTAAATTGTATTGTTTTATAAATCTACCACTTATAATATAATAAATTTAAAAAACATAGTTATTAAATTGAATATGGCTAGATTCTTGGGTCTTTGTAAATTCATTCAAAAAATATATAGATTTAAATGTTGGATTATTTAGATTAGATCAAAATATTAAGCTTTTTTTAAAAGGCTTTTAATTAATCAACGAAATAAAAAAAATTTAGATCTTCTTCTATTTTCTGAAATTATAAAACTAAAATAGACATTTTTGTTTTTAAATTATTCAAATTTAGTTTTGAATACATTTGTTTAAATTTTTTGATTTAATATAATGACTTTGCTTATTTAATACATGGATATTTAAATTAAAATGTATTGATTTAAAATTCCAATTTTAAAATAATAAATGATTCTTTTATGAAAAAAAAATTAATTGCTAAAAAAAGTATTGCTCAGATAGATAAATGCGATTGAGAAAATAAATTTCAATATAAAGTAAAGCGATTGATTTTTTTTGACACTTAATTTTTACCTTCTAATCACTAACATCAATAAATAAAATCTGTCAACTCATATAAATTTCTAAGTTTATGAAGCAGACTTTCTTTATGAAAAAAAAACCTAAAAAGTTTTTGATTACATTCCAGAAAAATGTAAACAACATTTTATTTAAAATATGAAGAATTTTAATTATTTAAAAATAAAGAACTTACTTTAAATTTAACATTTAATTAATCAGCAAATATTCCCTTGCTTATACTTAATATTCTGCGATATACTTTAAAAATAATCTAATCGTTTGTTTCTCAGAAATAGATAATTTCTGGTTAATAGAATCTATTTAACTATTAAAATTGAAATTTCCACTTTCTTTCCTTTAAAAAAATAACTTTTAAGTTTTATCTTATAAATTAAAAAAAGTATTGATCTCTATTTAGTAAACTATACAGAAAATTTGCTTTATCACTAAAAATGCTGAGCCAGTTATTTTTTTTTTTAACCTTGTTCGCTCCTTGTGGAGCATAGGGGGAGCTTATCTCCTTTCTAAAAAGGAGCCTTCGCTCAAAAGGTACTTAGAAAGGAGATGAGCGAGTTATAAAAACTGGTAAATAAAAATAAAAAACTCACACTGTCTTAATACATAACTGAAAGTATTCTAAGAAGTTAAGTAGAAATTTTTATAAAATTTTTTGTCTCAAAAAAATTCCATTACACAAAATTCAATATCGGAATTTATGAAGAAATAATTATTTTTTTTCTAAGCATATTATTGTCTATGAAGTTGAAAGTAATTTTATATCATATGAAGCAAAGTATTTTAAAAAAATCTCAAATTTTAGAAATTAATCAAAAATAAGCGTTTCATTTTGACTTATTTTTTTAGCTATTTTATTTTGGAAATAAAAAAAAAAACAAATATTGAAATTTAATAAGGAATTATAGTCCTTTTAAACTAAAAAAAATCAAAAATTATTTTTATAGAGTTCAGATATTTTTGTAAATAATAAATAATAATAAAAAAATAAAAAAATAAGGCTATGGATAAAGGATGACTAAAAGCCAGTCTCTAACGGAGTTGCACTATAGTAGCCTGTAAAATCAATTTTATTATGTTAGCTTTAAAAAAAATTTCAAGTTTATTTTTAAAACTATTAAAAGTTTCTTGTTCAACCACTTTTCTTTGTAGAATATTCCAAACATTGGCTATTCGGTTGTAAAAAAGTTGGTTCTTGGAATGAGGTGAGGTTTCGAACTAAATGTTTTTCATATCCTTTCGAACCCCAATAATTGTGACTTCTAGTACGGTAATGGTTAGATAATTTATTTAGAGGATGATGCCATTCAAATTTATCTATATTTTTGGCTATTTTAAATTGTTCGATTAGATCACCTCTTAATCTCCTCTCCTCGAGATTGCTGAGATTTAGTTTTACCAAACGATCGTCATATTCGAGGTTTCAAAACTAACCTATGATTTTAGTCGCTCTTCTTTGAACCCATTTAATGCTGTTAATATCTTTCATAAAATATGGATTCCAAACCTATCTATTGCTCTTTCAGATTAAAAAAAAAACTCGGACTTTTTTTTTTTTAAAAGTCCGGACTTGAACTTTTTTTTTGGGACTTTTAAAAAACTCTAGTCATGATATAAAAATGAATTGATGATATGATTTCTTTTTATAATAAAAACTTTTTTTCAAATAAACTTCAAAAGCTTACTTAAATATTAATTGAATGAATAAAATTTTAATGAATTTAAGCCTGATGCATTTTGCATAGTTCGCACATTTTTTTGGCTTTAAATAAATTCATAGATCCATCAACTATGCTAACAATGTGCGAACTCTGCAAAATGCACCAGGCTCAAATACATTAAAATTTTATTCTTCTAATTTTGCAGTAAGAATCAATTATAAAAGTCTGAGAAAATAATTATATTTTTCTTTTTTTTTCTGTTCTATTGGACTAAAGTTCACATAACCGCTTTTTTACTCGTTGCCAGATGTAATGTCTAGATTCATATCCTTGGGTCTCCTCGTTGGACGCATCAGAAGCAGCTATTTATTCTACTTCTTAACTTAAATCATAATGGTTAAGTTAGTTAATTAATCAAGCAATATGGATAAATATGTCGCTATATCAGATGTTCATCCATTTATTTTTTTGAATGAGGATTATTTAGTAATTATTTTACAATTAATAAAATAAATTAAATAAGTAACAAAAGCAATATTTTTTTTCAATTATCGAGATTCATTTACATTTATTAATTTAATATGTTTTGGGGAAAAATCAGTTGACCCTAATAAATAATTATTTACCTGTAAAAAATAATTAGTTTATTGCTAAAAATGCTAACTAATAAGTGATTATGTCTTCTTCTTCTTCTTCTATCTTCTACTCCCAGTGGAGCATAAGGCGTCCACACGTCCCCTCCATTCTACCCTATCCTT
>VANL01000016.1:0-127241 GCA_006352455.1 Brachionus sp. 'Tiscar' | reverse complement strand
TTTTTTTTTTTTTTTTTTTTTTTTTTTAATCTGAAGGAGCCTTAGCTCGGTACAGATAACAAATAAATAATAAATAATAAACAAAAAAAACTATTTTCAATTATATTTATTTTGAATAAAAAGAGTAAAATCATTATTTAATAATTTTCTAATAAAGTATTTCAAAAATAAAGTATTTTAGCAAGTCCTAATCATGCCATTCTAATTTAAGTACTTCTGCTATATATCCATACTTATCAGCATATTCGTCAATTACTTTTGAAGTTGGTTTTCCTGCTCCATGTCCAGCTTTTGTTTCTATTCTAATCAAAAAGGGATTTTCTTGTTCTCCATTTAAATGCTGTAACTCTGCAATGTATTTATATGAATGAGATGGAACCACCCGATCATCATGATCAGCTGTAGCCAAAAGAACGTGAGGATACTGCTTCCCTTTTTGAATTGTGTGCAAAGGTGAATATTTTATCATGTTTTTGAAATCAGCTTCGTTTTCACAACATCCAAAATCAGATACCCAATAGGAACCAATAGTGAATTTATGAAATCTTAACATGTCACACACAGCCACATCTCCAATCACAACTTTATACAAATCTGGTCTTTGATTCACACATGCCGTTACCAATAGGCCCCCGTTCGAGCCGCCGTTAATCACTAATCTGAAGTATTTTAATAAAATTTTTAATAAAAAAATATTTTTCTCACTTTTCTTTGTTAGTGTAGCCGTTTGAAGTTAAATATTCAGCAGCTGAAATGAAATCATCAAAAACATTTTGTTTGTTCATGAGCCGACCAGCATTATACCACTCTTCACCGTATTCACCACCTCCTCTTAGATTGACACAAACGTAAATTCCATCAAAATGCTGAAGCCATATGAGACGAACTATTGAAAAAGTTGGTGTCAAAGAAATGTTAAATCCTCCATAGCCATACAAAAAAACAGGATTTTGAGCATTTTTTTCTAGGTTTTTTTTAGAAACTAAAAACATTGGAATTTTAGTACCATCTTTTGACTCAAAAAATATTTGCTCAGATTTAAATTGAGTTAAATCTAAGCCTTTGAATTCCGATAGTCTAAATAAAGTGGGTTCACCAAAATTTTCACTAAATTTAAACTCATAAATGTCGCCAGGACTTGTAAAAGATGAAAATTTATAGAAAAAAAAATCCTCATGTTTCTTAGCACTAAGCTCAATTAGCGACCCGATTTCGGTTTTGAATTTTTTAATTTCTTTTCCAGTCTTCAAATCGTAAAGACTTAATTCATCTTTACAATGATGCAAATAGTTTATAATTAATATATTTTCATTAACACAATACGCATCTTGAAGTACATCCTGAGTTTCAGGAATCAATTCTTTGAATTTTAATTCCGAGTCAGCTAGGTCTACATTAACTAACTTGTACCGCAAAGCATTTGAATTTGTCTTAAATGTAAACATAGTTCCTTCATTTGTTATATACTTTAATTAAAAATTAAAAATTGTTTTTCTTGAAATCATTTTTGAAAAATACTTCGTATTTTGAGTCAAAATTTGAGACAATTTTTTTAAAATTAAGATCTTGACTAACATGATGGTTGGCTTGAGCAAGATCATAGATCCATAGTTGATTGACAGGATCACATGATTTAGAAATGCTCATTATTATATAATTTCCACAGTCAGATACTTCAGCATGACCCATCCAATTGGGTTCATCGGGAAATCTGGCACAAACAAAATCTTCTGATTGTTTAGTTCCTATTTTGTGATAGAATAATTGCTGATATTCATTTTTGTCGATGGCAGTCCCATCAGATTTTAAATTTGGAAAAGCATTATAAAATACTCCTTTATTATCATGAGTCCAGCATAGACAGCTGAATTTTATATTTTCCAAGACATCTGGTAAATCTTCATTTGTATTTACAGATTTGAATTTTATTTTTCCCCAATCTGAGCCTTTTTCGCATATAATATAGGCTAAATAGCTACCATCTTCGGAAAATGTGTACTGCTGTAGAGACGTTGTGCCATCTTGGGCGAATTTGTTTGGATCCAAAAATTCTCTTGGCTCCGAGTCCAATGTATCCTGTTGATACAAAACACTCTGATTTTGTAGTCCACTGTTTTTAAAAAAATAAAAAAAATTTCCTTTTCTAAATGGAACACCATAACGTGGATAATTCCATAATTCCGTTATTCTTTAATTATAAAATTACTAAAAATTGATTTTTGATTGACAAAATAAAAAAACCTGTTTTTTATATTGGTTCTGTATTTACATTTTTCTAGAAATTCATCAGTCAATTTATTTTGATCATCTACAAACTTTTTTGTTTCATCCGAATCCGGATCTTCGAGCCATCTATACGGGTCTTTAATCTAACAGCAACATATTTTATTTTATTTTAAATAAATTTCAAAAGAAAAAATCTACATCCACTCCATGAAAACTTTCTACAATGGTTTCGTCTCTGCGCACTCTGGGATAATTAATCGGCATTTTGCTAATCTTTTTGCACTGGTTTAGCTGATTTTTAAGAGCTAACTTATTTGATAAATTGAAAGTAAATCTTAACTTTGATGAAAAAGAAGTTAAATTACGAAGCATAATTGTGGGGAATTTTTGAAAAAAAATTATTGCATTTATTAACATTAAAAAAAAATTAAGGACAATTTTTCAAACAAATAAATTTTTGTGAACTGTTTTTTTATTTCAAAACATTTAAAATAATCGTTAATTTATTTCTTTTTCAAATAATTAAATTAAAATTTTAAACTTTTGAATTTGAACTTTAAATTATTAACAAAAAATTAGCTCTCATAGTTTCTTTCTCAATAATTAATTAAAAGTTAACCATAAATAATTGATTATGAAGAGGGATATTTTATTATTAATTTAAATAATATTAAAACAAACAGATATTTTAAAAAAAAGTGAAAATTAAATCGTCTGTTGATTGTATTTAATTTTTAATTAAAAAAAAGATATTTAAATGCCTTAGAATAAATTAAAAATTTAGTTAGTGAATAATGGTCACTACGTGTAAGATATATTTATGAGGATAATTGGTACTAACTTGATAATAAGAATTCTTATGAAATCTATTGAAACTTCAGCAAAATAAACTATTTACCTTTTCAGCCGCAATCTAAAGCTTTTTTTCTTATTTAAATATCTTTTAAAATGAAGTAGTTATGGACTTAAAAAGTTTGTTTCAAATTTTTGACATCACTCGTTAAATTGGAGACTTTTGTCAAGACTCTAAATAAAAAAAATTTAAATAATCTTTGATTTGATCTACAAAATTTACTTTTAGAATATCGATAAATTTAAAAAAGTTTTTCAAAATCATATTTTTCTATAGTTTTCAATTAATCAAAAATAAAAAAATTTATTTGAAATTTTTATTAATAAGAAAAAATTAATTAAAATAATGACTATTTGCTGGCCGGAAAAAAAATAACTACAAAAATTATGGGTTAATTGAATTTGAAAATTTAATTTAATTCTAATACAAATTATAAATTTAAACATAAATCAATAAAAATATTTGATTATTCAATAAATTAAAAATAACTCTCAAATCTTTTTAGGAAAAAATATAATATTTAATTTACTGTAGGAAGTGCACTAATTATTGTCTTGGCAAATGCAGCTGCACATATAGCTGAATACGGCTGCCATTCTTTAGTTGTTGTCCCATCGGAATAGTCCGAAATGCTTCTAATAATTATAAAACTGTCTTTTCTATTTCCTTCAATCGACTCCATTACCTGATCCATTCCAGTATCATAGCACAAAATGCCATTTTCTTCAGACAAAGAATTTCTTAAACCATCATTTTTGGCAAGAGCCTCACCACTAGCTATTCTTCCAAAATTAACTACTGGATATCCATACTCTCTTCTATTAAATGATCCACTCGAATCAGTTGGATGATCAACTTCAATTACATTTTTATCATCAAAAGTAAATAGTAGCTTATCTTCAGCTGGTCGTCTGCAGTCTAATTCTTTGCTTGTCAGTATGTCTACTCCCTCATTAATATAAGTCTCCCATGGATACATTTGCTCTGATTGAGGATCGTAGCTCTTTTGAATCGTTTGAACTATTCGATATAAATCAGGTGATTTTGGTAACCACGATTTTGTTGAATACTGAAATCCTCTTTGACTTTTAGTTATTTCAAATTGGCCATAAATAAAATCTTCTTCACTTGTGTCGCTCAAATCTGGAACTGACACAACAATATCTCCTCGTCGTAAATGTCGTCCAAAATCAGAATAATTTGGCACCGCACCTGCACAGCCAACCAAGAAAACATGTTCTATTTGATCGAAAATGCCCAAAAGACGTGTCGTTGTATTACCTGAGGTAATTTTTGCACTTCGGCTATCTTTGTTTAACAAAGGCAGTTTAGTACTCACAACTCGATGATTGCCAATCAGTCCAATAGTGTAAACGTTTGATTCGCCTTAAGAAAAGATTATTTTCGATTTGAACAATTTTTAATTTTTTAATTTTAAAATGCAAAAGCTGTGACAGAAACAGACTTGCGCAAAAGTCAGAAAAAAAGTCTTTTCAAAGTTAAGTCAGTGAAAAATATTCAAGTCAAGTCGTTTGATCGCACTTGAAATATTTTTTTTATAAAAATCATTTCATGTAGCTATTAAGGCGGCCATTTTTATTTCAAAGGAGTAGTAGTAATAAATACTGCAACCCGTTCGGGTTAAGCTCAAATAAAGCTATGACAGTAAATACTTCTTTTTTTTTTGAATGCATCAAACACTCAAAAAAAAAAAGAAAAAAAAATGCTTTTTTTCCAATTAAGTCTTTGAAATTAATTTTATTTTAAAAAATTGTCAAAAGACTTTATTTAAAAAAAATTGACTTTGTGACTTTTGAACAACTCTGGACAGGAAAAAAGCTGTTTCATATGCAAAACATTTTTTTTAAAGCATGATATCAAAAATTTACCTAAGCCTATTAATTATTTTTTTTTTGTAAATAAAATTAAAAAAAAATAAATTAATTGAAATAAAAAAAAAATAAAATAAGAAATACCTTCAGGTTTTCGTCGATAAAATGTTATTTTTTCAGTCATCATGGCATCGACAGCCAGCTTTTCATAATAGTTGACCGTAATTATTGCTATCGTAGGCTTTTGGTAGTCAGGCAGCACTGGTTGTTGTTGAACCTCATAAAAGTCTTTTAAGAGTTTTATTTAGTTCTTATTATTTTAAGTTGGAATTATAATGATTCTTTTAAAATTTCAAGATAACAAATTACATCGCGTATATAATTAGAAAACAAAACTTTTAAGAGATTGATTTTTACTTTTTGATAAAAGAATTTAATTTTAAAGCTTTAAAAAATTAACAAATAGAAAAATTTTTATTAATTTTTTTTATCAAAATGACATTTGGTTATTTTGACTTTTTCATTTTAAAAACTTATTAAATTAAAAATTTAAGCTGTAATTATTTTATGATAAAAATAAAAACAATAATTTAATAAAAGTGCAATAAAATAATAAAATTGACCCAAAAAGAGAAATAATTACCGTGTTGATCATGAACATGAGCGAACTTTCGCACCCAGCTGGCTCTATCATCATAAAATTTGACCAAATCTCTATCTAATAAATTACACAATAACTTGTAGACCAGCTCATTGTCTGCATGAGTTAAACTAAAAAAAGAAAAATCCATTATTAAATTCCCATATAAAAACAAGAAAATATTTGATTACTTGGCTAGCTCTTCAATAGACATTGGATTTGGAAAAGAACGTTCCAAGAATTCTAAAATTTTCCCACTTATTATCATTTCAAACTGTTTAGGATCTTTTTGACCAACTTGAAAAAAAATGTAAATTTTTTTTTTAAATAAAAAAATTCATCCATCTAAGAAAAATGTCTAATCTAACAATTTAAGAATTTAGAAACAATCTCTCACTTTCTTCGATTAGTTCTGATTTTAGATGCATTACAGATGAGGTGATTTTATGAGCAATAGATAAAACTTAAAAAATTTTCAATTTGGATAAAGCAATATAAAAATGAGCAACAAATAAATTAAGCATATTAAAACCTACATTGAGATCCAAGAGGTTGAGGTTTTCCAATTTTTTCAATTTCTACTTTGACTCTTGTGATAGATTTGAGTGCCTTGATCATTTGCATAATGCGCAGCAAAAAAGAAAAATAATCCCGCGGAAAGTCTTGTTTAAACAAGTTTCGGAAAAACATATTTGAACATGTTAAATGCTCTTTTTTGTCGTTATTAATGAACCAAAATTTTAGCACGCGCTGCTCTTGCTGTTCCTCAGTTTGTGTTAAATGTTTCATTAAAATTTTGAGCTTAAATGATAAGTCAAATTTCCGAAAATTTAGCATTGATTCTTGCTGTTGTAGTGAAATTGGTTGTTTGACAATAAAGCCAGCAAATGAGCCCTCCGCTTCGTGGAGAATCAAGCTTTCTTCTTCGGGAGTAATCTTTGACTTTCGCTCTATTATAGACTGATTTAGCGCTGGGTTTTTCGAAACCAATGGTTCTAGTACTATATACTCCATTTTGTGATTTAATGACTAAATTAGACAACTAAGAGTATTTAAACCAGCAGACTAGCTGATAAGCGAATTGGGTCGATATGAAAAAATCTTTTTATCAATCAAAATAAAACGTAAAAATTATGAAGTTTAATGATATTTTGTTTCAAAAGCTCTTTAAAAAAATATAATAATTATACAGGTAATATATATTTATATATATTTATATTCATGAATCACCTTTTTCTATATTTGAATTTTAGCTAAACTTTTTCTATATACTCTATTTTCTATTTTATTTTTCTATAGGTTTTGCTAAATTGTCTTTAAATGTAATTTCTTAGAAAACAAAAAAAAAGGTTAAATATTTTTTCTAATTATAACTTCGTCTCTTTTTTTTTCCTAGGCTTATTCTTTTTTATATTATGTTTAAACAACTATCGTTCCTAATCGTTACAAAATAAAAATTAAAAATTGATTTTTCAATATTACCGTAATTCATAATTTTAATTAAAATATTTATTTATTTTTTTTGTATTAATTGAACTGATTATTCGAAATATTTTGATAACTAAAAAATCATTGTGTAATTGACGACCCTTAAAATCGAAAAAATCTTTTTTAATTTTTTTTCTACCAAATTTAGAGTACAAATCCTCTAATAGCGGATTAACTTTAAATTATTTATTAGAATTAGATTACATTCTCATTAATCATAAGACTAGAGGAAAATTTTTTGAAAAGAAATTTTATAAATATTCTTGATATAAGTCTATAAATTAATATAACCCGAATTTAGAATTTGGTCATAATATGATTTAAGAAGCAATTAAATTTTTCAATGAAACCTTTAAAATAAATGAGAAACTTAAAGAAAATTTAATTTAGCTTTTAAATAAAAATTTAGAAAAAAAATTAATGACAATACTCATTCATTATTTTTTATATGTTCCAATATTTTACAAATTAGAAACTTGACTTAAGTTGTAATAATAAATAAAAAATGAAGAATAAATTTTTTTATTTAGGAAATTAAAAAAAAAAAGTTTATTTTAAAATTATTCCGTTATTTTTTCCAAAAAAAAATACTCAGATAGTTATAAAAATAATCTAAGTCACTAAGTCTTCGGTAACTTGTTTTGTCCTCTTCTGTTCTCTCTGCATTTATCTCTATTTATCGCTAAGCCCTTAACTCTTCATCTGTGAGTTTGACATTTGTATGAGAGCTTCTTGGGGCCTCTTCTTGCTAGACTATGTCATGTTTTTGGCTCATAAAGTGCAAATATTTTTGCTGATTTTTTTTCTTTCCATACGTAGTGCGTGACCAAGCCATTCTAGCTGCCTAGAACGAGTGGTTTCCATAGGCGACAGTCTATTAATTTGATTTTATATACTTTCTAGTGGGATGTGGCCTAGCCGCTTGATGTTGAGCATTCGATGATGGCACACAGTCGCAAAGCTGTTAATTTTTGCTCCATTTTTGGTGTTATGATCCATGACTCTCATCCATAGAGTAGAATAGATAGGACCAATGCCTCGAAAATCTTAATTTTTAGCTTGATTGGACATGTTTTGTTGTTCAGATCTTCTTCATTCTTTTCCATGCTTCATGTGCAAGAGCTTTGCGTCTCTTGAAGTTCCTTTCTTTTGTTTCTAAATCTGTACAAATTAAAATTAATTCGGATGGAATATTTTATTCTGATTCTTTTTCTTTTTGATTTCAAAAAATGCAGGCGTGTCTTGGCTTTCAAACCAATACTCATTAAAATATTGTGTTTATTGACACAAACTAAATAAAAATTATTTTTAGATTTGTCAAGTTAGACTCCCTTGTGTAATTGCTACCCTAAATTTTTTCTATTCTTCCTGAATCCACAATTATTTAAACACTAACAACATGCCATTCTTTATTTCAATTTATTTATTTTTTATTTTCTTCAATATTTTAATCAATTTTTACTTTAATTTAACACTCAAAGGTCCAATTTTTTTTACTTCTAAGAAATGCGGATGATACCCAATAAGTAGCCTTTGATGATGATGAGAATGATTATGAGGATAATGATGACTTTGACAGTGATTTTGAAGATGAAATTGAAACAATAAATCAGCCTTATGCTGAATATGATTCAGATGAAGACTCTGATAATGAAGAAACTGAAGAAACTAACATAGACAGCTTTTCGTCGGGACATGGTACATAAAATTGCAATTTATAAAAGGAATTATTTAATTTAATTAGCTTTGAAATTTAAAGCATAACTAGCTTGGTCTTTAATTTATTTTACAAAAAAAAAAACAATATTTCTGTTGGGTCCAAAAAACCCCTTTTGGGCCTTAACGTTTTTTTTTGCAGAAAAATGAAAAGATTTTTAAAAAAAAATAAATTAATTATGATATTTTTTTGATTTTAGATTTGATGAAAAAAAAAATTGTCAAAAGTGATTAAATTTATTGAGCAAAGAGCAAAATAAGCATCAAAAAGGTCTTTAAAACCCCTTGGTCCTTTGAGTGTTAATCTCAAGGAGTTTTTGAACGATACAGATAAACAATAGCGTTAAGCGATCATAGTTACATAAAGCTCATTTATTTCCAAGATTTTATTTGTTTTTTTTTAATTCCTTATTTATTTGTTTATCTGAATCGAGTTAATTAATAGTTATAGTTAATAGTTAAATAGAATACAATAAAATAAAAAGATACTTAAAAATGGTATTTAGGAAAAAATTCATTCTATCTTCAAAATTAGAAAACGGAATGATTTTAGTATTTCAGAAATAAAATTAGATATATTAAAATAGAGAGTTAAAGGATTCTTTTTATAATTTCTTGATTGTTCATTAAATCAAAACTGGCTTTGTGAATTTAGAAGAAAAAAAAACAAGAACAATAATTTTAAAATGTAATAACTTTTTTTCCTTTGGTCTAAAATTGGTTCTACAAAATGTATCATGTGATACATAGCATGTATCATCTAAAATTTAATCTCTGCAAAAACTATGCAAATCTGCAAAATAGTATATGCATTAAAAAATCATTAAAATTTAATTGTAGAAATTTGGCATAGATTAGATTTTAGGTGATACATGTTATGTATCAAATAATACATTTTGTAGAACCAGTTTTAGACCAAAGGAAAAAAAGTTATTACATTTTAAAAGTATTGTTCTTGTTTTTTTGTTCCGAAATTCACAATGCTATCAAAACTATTTAAGAAGATATCATGACTCGAAACCTGCTTTATATTCTTCAACCAACTAATGAAACAGAGTTACTTAGACCTTACGGCAGAGTTTTGAATAAACTATTTTTTAATGTTAGTTTCTTAAAATAAAAATTTAAACAAGGAAAGGAATAGTCTATAAAGGTTTCCTAGTGTGCTAAAACTTAGACCCCATTTTTTGTTAGATAAAATCTTAATAAAATCTAACCTTGAGTTACAGCGTTTTTTAATTTCGTCAACCATTGAGTTGAAATTTAATTTTATTTTTTCAATCTTGTTCACTCCTTGTGGAACATATAGGGGCGCTAATCTCCTTTCTTAGTAACATTTTGAGCGAAGACTCTGATCTTACACATCTAAGCCGCAATTGTTATTATCCCCAATCAAAACTGGTCCCCAATTTTTTTAAATTAAAGCGTTTGGATTTTCTCTCTCATTGCGGGGATCAAACCTTAGACTCGCGCAAATCAAATTTAATATCTAGAGATTTAACTTCTTTTTGGCTTTGAATTATATTTCCATATAACTTAAGATCAAAAATAGGAAGTATTTCGACAAGATCACTAAACATGATTTTTCAACTGAAATTTTCATTTTCCGTTTGAAAAGCTATTTTTCTTATTCACCTCAGGATTTTTTCATCTTACTCTTTTCCATTATTCTTAAAAATAAAAAATGTGACATGATTATCGTCAAAAAGAATCCATTATTGTATTCATTATTGGTCTCATTTCTTCGAGGAATACCGTTGATAAATATGCTGAATAGCAAGGGATTTAAATTAGTAAATTAAATTTAAGAATTAAAAAAATTAAATTGAAGTATCTGTATATCATCTATCAAATTATTTGAGATTCAGGGAATGTTTTTTCTTTTTTTGGACCTTAATTTACACAATGCTTTCACGTGATGTGAAAACGATAGGAAGTAAAATTTTATTTGATAATTATTTTTTACAATGTTTTTTTTATATAATTTGATTCACAGGGATTTTTAAGATTTTTGAGATCTTAAGTTAAAAAAAATCTAAAATGTCCATTGGGTCATCTATTTAAAAAATCACTTTTAAAGTTTAAAAAAAGAATAAAAAATTTATTAGAAAATTAAATTTTTACCAATTATTATTTTTACATAAAAATGGCTTTGACTTACAAAATTGAATAGTATTTTATAGAGTCAGTTAGTCCAGAATTACGGGTCCTACTAAAATACTGACCCCCAATTTTTTAAAATTTTCTGACTCCCATTTTTTTTGCAAAGCAAAAATATTTTTAAAAGTTTTAATATATCATTTAGTTTTAATTTTTCTCTTTTTTTTGAAAATTAAACTTGTTTATCTCCAAAATTTATATTTTTTGTGAAAATCGAATATTTTTATACTTTTAAAAACCTGACCCCCTACTGACTCACAATTTTTTTTGAAGAGAATTTAATTTTGATTTTCAAAAAAAAGAGAAAAATTAAATCTAAATGATATATTAAAACTTTTAAAAATATTTTTGCTTTGCAAAAAAAATGGGAGTCAGAAAATTTTAAAAAATTGGGGGTCAGTATTTTAGTAGGACCAGAATTTCCGCAATCAAAGCGAAACTAAAAAAAAAATTAATTTTTACTTTTACCAAAATTTTTAAAAAGTCAAAAAATGATCCTTTATAAGCTTTATTAGAATTATTTTTCAGTATTTTTAGGTATTTAAACTTGGTAGAAAGTTGGTGTAAATAAAGAGAGGATTAAAAATACATGTCAATTGTTCAGAGATTTTCAAAAGTAAGAAAAAAGTTCAAATAAGTCTTTTACATTTTAAAAATCTAAATCTGCTAAAAGTATCTAGATTTTTTAAACCGACTGATTTTTCAAATTGAATTTTACTTTTTTGTTTTAATTTATTGAGAAAAAATAATATTTTGAGTTTAAAAAAAAACTAAGAATTATTAGTTTTTTTTTTAGAAATTTCCTGATGTAGCTGCAGCTCTGAATTCTTCGTAGCTAATTTTACCATCACCATTTGTATCAATTGAATTAAAATATGCTCTCAAATCAGCATCAGTGGCTGGCTTTTCGGTTCCGGCATCAAAGTTATTTGCAATGGTTTGAGCTTCATTAGCTGAGATTAAGTTTCCTGATTCTGGTGAGGTAATAAAACCGTATGGACTGGCTGATGAACTAAAAGCACCAGCATCATAAGAGACACCTAAACCACTTAAATAAGATCTGTACTCGGACAAACCAGTTCTTTCCAGATCAACTAATCTCAAAGCCTCTACATCACCTTCTAATTCTGGTAAACCCAATTCACGATGACTGTCTGAATGAACAACGTCTTCTGGAGCTCCAATGCGGCTGGCAGCAGTCTTGAATTCTTCATGTCTTAATAATTCAGATCCGTATCTTCTGACATATTCTTCTGGCTCAGCCAAATGAGTTCCCAAGTTTTTGTATTCGCGGGTAACCTCAACTTCTGGAGCTTCCCATTGAATGACTAAGTTTCGTGGATTTGGCAAAAGACAATCTGGTTCAGCTCTGTGGTAAACAACACGTCTCTTTTGTTGCTTAAATGGAAGCCATTTTTCAAGGAAAATTTGTTGTGGTTTGGGTGGAATTGGTGGCAAGCGTTCAACAACAACTTTTCTAGTTGGTGGTGCCAAAACTTTACCAGGTACTAGGACAGTTTGATCAGGTATTCTTGGTGGAGGTGGAGGTGGTACTTCACGTAGAACCAAAGGAGCTGGAGTGGATGGTTTTGGTGGAGCTTGGCGAACAACTAGAGGTGGAGCTGGAGCGATTTGACGATTTGGCAATTGTTTAACGACAATTTCACCGTGTTTTGGTGGCTGAGGTGGCTCCAAGAATCTAATAGCAACATCCTGTTTATAATGAATTTTGTCGGCTGGTTTCTTGCGAATCACTTCTGGATTTGGATCGTTGTTCAATTTGTATTGATCCAAAGAAATTGGTGACAAAAATTTGCAATTATTGTTTGATTGATAGGCATTTGTTTGAGCATCAGATTGGTTAACGGTCTCAAACGAGCCTATTGTTCTATAGGCTGGAGTAACTGAGCTAAGAGCAAAGCTGTAAGTTGGGTTAGAGATTTGGGTGCTGTACGAAGCCATATTTTCTAAATAATTAATTTAAAAAAATTTGATTTGAGTGTCAGAAGTAAATTCTATTTATACGGATTCATTGAGCTATTCAAGCATGCTAAGTAGAAATGAGCGCAAGCTATGGAATTTTAATATTTTTTATGTTGTATGATACAAACTTTTTAATTTCCACAGAAAGATAGAAAATTAAACAAACTAGAGTAGTAATCAAGATGAAATTTAGGAATTTTGAGATATTTTCTAAAACAATTCGCTAACATAAATAAGCTTTTCAGGCTTGTTTCACTCTTTTTTTTTTTTTTGAATCAATAAAATCATTATATTAAAAAATGTTTAGATATATCTTACAGGATTTTTACATTTCATTAAATCATAAACTGAAATGTGAAATTTTTTTTTTCATAGTTTGTTTTGTTTGTGAAAATATGTTTATCTAGTCAAGCTTGAAAAATTTCTACTTACTTGAGATATTTATATCTAATTTTTTAGATTAATGGTGTAATAATTTTAAGCATCCTTATAATAGCTATTTTTTATTTAAATAAAAGGTTTTGTATTTATCAAATTTTGAAATTTTATAATGCTTTTAAATTTTTTATAATGATAAAAAGTTAAAGGGTTAATATAGAAAACATAAATTAATAAAAATATTTCTTTTATTTTTTCCAATTACCTTTCATACAGAGGTTTTTGTTTACTTATCAAAAATAAAATGACTGAATTAATTAAAATTAAATAGTCTTTTTCAAATTAGTTTCCAAAACTCATAAAAGTCAAACAATACCTAGGAAATGAATATTAAAACATATTTGAAAAAATTTATATATTATTTTATTTTAAATAATACAAAATTTCGATACAAATTTTGAAACAAATTTTTAGATGTTTTTGGGAAATTTAGAATAATTTTTCTTCCACAACATATAAAAACTAGATACGATTTTTAAGACTATGAATGATGATTTAGCAGCTTTTAAATTGTTTGTTAGTTCACTAGATTGATAGGATTTCAAGAATATATTTTAAAAAAATGTTTAATTAATTTTAAATTAACAAGCATATTGATTTACTTTTACTGAAAAATAACAAATTTTTAAAATTAAAATAATAGCGGTTATTGGCCCAGGCACTTAACATGCAATTTGTAGCAGCTAGAACCACTGTTACTATTACTAAAATAAGTTTTATTTCAGGATAGGTATTAATAAAAACTTTTAGCTCTAAGATTTTGGTTAAACATTTTTTAATTTATTGAAACCGCAAGCTATATTTTCTCCATTCCTTCATAACTTTTTTTTGGTAAATGATCTACAAAAAAAGTAGTGTTGGGTACCGTGAGTGGCGGCCAGTAGACCGTCAAAAGTTGATGATGGCCGATATGAAAATATGAAAACTTGATAGAAAAAAGAATTGAGTATTAGAAAAATCGTTTAGTTTTAGGGAAAAAATAATTTTTCCCTCGCGGCCATCTAAACGGCCAACATCAAATTTTGACGGCCTAGTGGCCGCCACTCACGGTACCCAACACTAAAAAAAAGTGTGCCAATAAAGTGAATTTCTCAAACGTTTTACATTTAATTATTGATTATTGAAGCTTGACTTGATGTTTTTTTCGATGAAAACAACATTATCTTTGTCAGAAATCAATCTTCCACGAAAGCAGTCAATAAATCAATAGAACATTCATTAGGGCAGCTTTTTACATATTTTTAAGAAATATTAAAAAACTTAAGTTATTATTTTTGAGATTTTTAGAGGCAGATATAACATGGTAAATTACTTTCTCTTTTATCTTGGTAGGGATCAATATAATTGATTTAGTGACTTTTAGATAGAGATTATTTCTTACAATCAAAAATATAAAATTAAAGAACAATACATACAAATAATTCTTAGGTAAAAATAAACAATTAAGACCTGAGAATTAGCTTTTGTTTAATTAGATTGAAGAATTTTCATGTGCTTCTTGGTTATCACTCATTAAATGGTAACACTTCAACAAATAGGTTTTTGAACCATTCTTAAACATTCAATTAGTCATATGATTTTTGTATAAATAAATTTTTTCCAAAATTCAAAAATCAACTTTGTTCAAAAAAAATGTTTTAGCTTCGATTTTGAAACAAAACTTAATAAGCTTTTTAAAATTAATTAATTAAATTTAATTTATTTAAGTTTAAATTTTTTTCTCTAAATTAAAATGAATTCACATTATTTATTAATATATTTTTATTTAATATTTAAAAACTATTTATTTTATTTTAATTCAATTTCCTGTAAAAAAAAATAATTTTGTTAAAATTTTAGTCAATCGACCGTAAATACTTTAAAAGATTCATAAACAAATAAATTGTTTTAGATGCCTAAATTGTTTACAAATTACAAAAAAAAATACAAATAAGACTTTTCTTTTTAAAAAAAAACTATTTGGATATAGAAATAGGATTTTCTGACGAGTTGGTTCTTGATGATTTGTCCTTGATAATTGACTTGTCTTTGGTAAAGTATGACACTATTTTGGACACATTTGTTTTTATATTGGATTTTGAGTTGTGATTAAACCCATAGGTGCAAAATATAAACAAGCCTTGTAGGGAATTTAGAATTATGTAAAAATACCACAATACCGAATATTTGTCGTTCATTAATGAGCTGATCACGCCAATGATCCAAGTCATACCGGTAAGAATAAACAATTTAGTAAAGAGAAAAAATCGAGATTTTTCACCTTTTTTATTTGTATTTGACAATTTATCTTGGGAAATGTATTTAGCTGATAGAATATCTACTTTTTTGATAAAATAAACGCTTAGCAATAGAAACACAAAATTTAAGAATAGAATTGTTGCAATGGGTACAACAAAAAACATCAGTATATCAACACTGTTTGATATAAAGCAATTTTTGATGCCATATGAGAGCTGATCCATATTCTTCAAGTGCAGAATTCCAATGCTAATAATTGGTAATATCAGACTAATTGAACTATATCTCAAAAACTTTTTACTATTGTTAACTATTTTACCAAATTTTTGAAACATTCTTAGTAAATCAAACGCCATTATGCTTGTCCAAATGAAAAAATTTAAATGAAAAAAATGAGTTAGAACACCAGTAATATAGCATGGTAGAATTTCATCTATTCTCTTAAAGCTCAAATCACTTCCAACTGAAAAGTCACAATTTTCTACTTGACTTTTGTCAGCAAGCGATTTTGTAACGTAAGTTGAGATCAAGAAAAAAATCTGAGACAATAGCAAAGATAAGCTTAAAGAAAGCAGCATTTTTCCTGGTAAATTGGCATAAAGTTTGTTCTTTACATATATCAAAATCAATAAGCCTAAGCTTGATATTGAAATAGCCTGGCCAATTATGGTCAAATATTTTTTGCTAATATCTTGAACAAGCATTTTGTTGCATTCTTTGTTACTTAGATGATGAAATAAAACAGAATTGTTGTAATTTAGATCAAGATCATTATATTTAATTTTTAAATCAATTACCGAATTGTCATTCAATTCAGAAAGGTCAAATAAAATTTGTAAACTATTGACAAATGAATAATAGTCAATTCTCTCAATACACTGTAAATTTTCTAGATTTTGGTTATTGCACATGGCACAATGTTCATTCTTATAGCTAATGCCGTTGAATGTGTATCTATATGCTGTGGCATCATGACAACTTTTCGAGATATTTACATCAGTAAAGTTGGGAGGACATGTATCGATAGCATTTACGCACAATCTTGGCACAACATTTTCCGGAGGATCTAAACTTAGTTCGGAATTATCTAAAATTTGCTTTTCACCTTCAAGCAATTGGTTAACGATTGACTTATCAAAAAATGATTCATCGTAATTGTTTTTAAGATTAATGCTAAACATTTTTATTTTAGATAAATTTTTGAAATTACATTTGGCACAAAAAACATTTTTGTATATAAGCGCATCTTCAGTTGAATATACTGGTAGGTTGTAAGGCAAATATGCTTCGTTTTTAGTTTCACACTTATCTTTTATAAATCTATTTGCGTAATTATTTGTGCTAAATTGTTCAGAGCAAGAATCAACCGAATAAATAAAGTAGTCTTTAGATATTTTAGAGCTGCATTTCATTTTATGGGTTTTGCTAGAAGACGGTCGATTCTCACAGCAATCGCTAAAATATTCACAGTCAGTACAGAAGCAATTCATGGGATACGATGGAAAATTCTTTTTACCACAATAATCGTTACATTCAATTGTATAAGAATTAATTTTTAGCACAACAAAAAGTAATATATAAAAAATTAAAAACAAAAATTCAACTGATTTTTGAATCATTTTAGTTTTGCTAAGAAAAAATCTAAAAGAAAAGAATTTTAATTTTAGAATCTTTAAAGATATTTTTTTTAAAAATATTTATTTGAAATTTTTACAAAAAACAAAATATAAACTCATTAAATAAATATTGGCTTAGATAAAAACTTATTCTATCAATAATTATTGAATAATAAACATTTAGACAAATAAAGGAAAATTAAAAAAAATGACTCTTGGGAAATTTTGGATGAGTGTTATGAGTTTTAAATTAGTAAGAAATTTAAAAAATTTTTAATTACAATAAATTAAATTTTCATTAATTTTTTGAATGAGAAACGTTTTTTTAAAGGCCTACTTTTTACGAGATTTTAAATAAAAAGATTTCTTTTTAAAGAAATTCGGTTATTAGATATCCTGATTTAACACTCACTTTATATTAAAAACCGGTCTGTTAAATCTGTTATGGTATGTGTGGAATTTTTAATCACTTATTTATATAAATAAAAAATTAGAATATTTATTGTTTTTCTAATAAAATACTTTTTTGATAATTCATCTGAAAATTCAATATTGAAATTTGGAAAAAAAGAAAAAAATTTCAAATTCAATTTAAGAAATCTTAAAACAAGTTTAAAATTTTTTTAAACACGATTAATAAATAGTTTTGTTTAATAAATTGTAGAGATCTATGCTGAGGTTTGAAACATCCAAATATTCAACATTTGATTATATCAAATCAAGTTTTCAACAGATTTGTGTATTTAATAAAAAAAAATTTTTCAAAGTCTTTTCAAAGTTCCATACTTGTTGAGTAATAATAAACTGATATTGTGTCAATATAAATCGAATACTATACTCCATTATGAATCAAAAACAATTTGGACCTATTTTAGAATATTTTAACTCTTGAAATAATTTTTTTGCTACTTTTTTATCTACTATTCCAATTACTCAAAATAATTAAGGCCTATTTTTATAATAATATTTTTAAATTGGAAAAACAATAAAAATTTAACTAAGCTACTAAAGATTGTTATATATCATGGAGTAATAAAATAATATTCAGGGTTTTTTTTGAGATACCTTTCTGTTACCTGTTTATTAGCTTTTTTCATCATAAAGTTATCATCTTGATCAATATTTTTTTTATGTTTTTACGTGTTTTATTCAAAATATGTGTTTAATTATTGCTTTGGTTGATTGATGTTTTTTTATTAAATTATCGATTTTACAACAAATGTCATATTTTTATTTTAACTCTATTTTTTAATTTTGATTTTGTAAAATATTATATCGAAAAATTCTAAAGTGATCAATGAAATTTTATACTAAAACCTCTTAACCAAAATATAATTGAAAATTGATATGTAATTTTAAATCTATTTATTGTATCATTTTACATTTGGTTTATTTTTATGGTCTTAATGCACAATGAAAACAACTTCAGCGTCTTTTTATTAAGATTTTAAGATATGTGCGATTCTAACAGCCATTGATGCCTTTTAGTAAAATATCTTATTGTTTGATTTGCAATCAAATATATTTTAATACAAACATATTTTTAATAAGTTTAAAAAAAAACAGGAAAGAAAAAATTTATAAAATTTCATTAAATTAATATTTTTCCCATTAGTTAAAATAATTGCGGAATCTTAAGATTAACTATTTGAATGTGGAAATATTTTTTTTGGCTAATAAATCTTGAAAGAATTTAGTTAAATGCATTTTGTAAAAATTTTCAATTATCTAAAATTTATAAATAAAATTTTTTTCACTACATCTTAAAACAAGAATCCTTAAAAAATTTTAGCTAATTTTTATGATTTAATTTTTCTAAAATAAATTTGAATTCATTTGAGAAAAAAAAGCGGAATTGTCTTTGAAAATTATTTAACACACAATTATTTTGAGATTTAAATCTTTTATATTCCTGTCTGAATATAACGAATTATAATTACATTATATAATATGAAACAAATTTTTTTCTTATATAAATAAATACTTATATATATATACGGCTTTAAAAAATAAAACATTTGCCATAAAATTAGTCAACTCCCTTGTTTTTAATTATTAAAAACAAAACAAGTTTAAAAAAAAAAAATAATTTGAATTTTCTTTTAAATCATTAATTATACTTTTCTTATAAATTAATTTGAAATGCTTACATTAATAAAATAATTAATTATTGAATAAATGTGAATAAAAGTAAAAGTTTTAAAGCAATAAATTATTATTTAGAGATGAAAAATTTCTAAATTTTATTAGAAAACAAAAATATGAATTGAATTAAGCAGATTTGTGGCTTATAAACCCTTTTCGCTTTGGTACATTAGCATCCAAAGCTTTTATCCAGTCTTTATGCTCGAAAACATAAGCTAATATATTAAAAACTTGATTTATTGCTAAAATTTTGTTATAGTTATACTTTCGATTTTCTTCTTGGTCACTAATTTTTCGTGATAAATACTTTTCAATTGGTAGAGCATAAGTTTTTATCTTAAGATCATTACACTTTGAAAGTGTAACTTTTTTATTAACTGTTTCGTCAACCAAGCCTCCTATGACATAAATTTTTTCAGCATCTACATTTTCTAGATAATTCTCTGAATCCGGACTAAGATAGCAAATGTTTTCTTTTTTATCACAAAATTTTTCGATTATAGGCTGGTGTGTTTTTTCCAAAATGTACCTCTCAAAACCATCATTTACTCGGCATAATTCTTTATAGAAATTTGAGTTTACGTCCAAATTACAAAGACTAAAATGAGCTGGATGTTCTAGAGATTTATTGGTGGCGTAACACCTACCAATTTGCTGAGCTAAGCGCGACATTTCTTTAGAACTCATTTTATCACTAAACGAACAATCAATGCAAATTTTTAAGCTATTTTTTGATAAGGCATAAACTTGATTCAATCGTTCCATGATTTTTTCTTTAATTTGTTTTTTGCTTAAGAAACCTTCATACTTTTGCTCCTTTTCTTTGGGTTCAGAGTCAACTTTTTCCTCAATTTCTTGCTTAAGGCGCTTTTTTTCTCTTTTTTTGGCCTTATAATTTTCAATGCGCTTTTTATATCGTTCATATTTTTTTTCGGTTTTACTTCTTTTGCGCTTTAAGTCAGTAAAATTTGTCGAGCATTCTCTTTCCTCAGTCGATTCTGTTTTAGTCTGTAATTTTTCTATTTCTTCCATTTTAAATTCAATTTTTTTTTTTCAAAAAAAATGTAAAATTATTCGCGCAACTAATATCAAAATTAACCTAACTAAAACGGTTTATTTTATTGATTTTTTTAAACAAAAAATTGTATTGAGTTAATCATGTAATTATATTTCAAGCTTAAAACAAAAAAAAATAATCTTAATCTCTATATTTACATTAGCTATTATTAATATTAACGCTACTATGAACTTTAAATTTAAAATTGAAATTTAGCATTTTTTAAATGAATTTGTTTTGATTTTTATTTTAAACCTAAAAATGTCTGCGTCATTTCTGATGAAATCATATTTAAGATCTTGGATTTCAGTCTATTTTCTAAAAAAATTGAAATGATGCGTAATCATTATTAATTTTATTTTTAACTGTTCAAATTATTTTTTTCGATTTAAAATTTCAAGATGTCAATTTTTTTATTTTAAAAAATCAATTTAATTCTTTCTTTGATGCAAATTTTAGGCGTCAATTTTGACTTTAAAATTTCTAGTCAAAAATTTTTATTTCTAATTTTTGAAAATGTAAAACTTGAATTAAATAAAGTGTTTTAAAACGTATTATAAAAAGCCCATTTAATAAATTCGTTTAATAGAATTTTTTTAAAAGAGTATATTTTTCAAAGTTCAATGTTTAACTCTGATAAATAATTATCTTAGATTTTTCTGCTGAACTCGACTCAAAATAGTAATATTATTAAACTTTTCAAATAAAATTGATCATTCAATCATTATTTTTATCTATTTTAAGACTTTTTACCTTTGTATTGGCTGCAAAACAGATTTTCAATCCGCCCATTTAATTTTGTAGTTTTATTCTCTCAACATCTTTCAAAAATTATTAATATCTTGTTTTTTGTTATGATATTATCTTGATACTTAATGCATCGTTTACATTTTTATTTCATATCGCCAATGCTATGAGTAATGAAATGTTCTTATACATAAATTAAAAAAAAATAATTTAGTCCTCCTCTTGAGAAACCATCAAACCCAAATCTAAAGATTAATATATTTTTAAGTTGTTATCATTAAATATTGAGAATTTAAATTGAATTTTAAATACAAAAAAAAATTTCAAATAAACAGATAATTTTAAATAAAATTTCAGGTTTTAATTTTTTCTTATATGGTTATTTTAACTTTTTTTAAAAAGAGCTAGCTCTAAAATTAAAATAAAATTTCAAAAATCAAAGTTGTTTCTTTATTTACAACAGAAAATAAAATTGACGATATTAATTAAGATTTATTTAAATCAATTCTAAAAATAAATAAAAAATTTATTCAATTCAGAAAACAAACAAAATGATTGCTCATCAAAACATCAAAAATTTAATTTAAATTAAATTCAATTTTAACTTATGATTGCTGAACGATTCAAATTTTAAAAAAGAAAAAAATAGAAAGAACAGATAAAAAAAAATCTCTTAGCAAATGAATAATATTTCGATTTATTTTAAAAATTTTAGTTGTTGGATAAAAACTACTATTTGTTTCCTTATTCCATTGTGGATTTTTTTTTAAATGCAAAGAAACGAAAATCAGTTTTATTTTTTGATTTAATTTAAATGAGTTCTTTCAAATTAAATTCAAGAAAATAATTGATTCCATAAGTCGAATCATAAACCATTTCTTTTTAAATTTTCTGTTTTGCTGTTAAATTTTCTATGCTACTTTCATTTAAATTGTTTTATTCAAAAGAGTAAAAATTTTATTTTAAAAATGTTATTTTCATTAATGTTTTCATTAATCTGGTTTAGTTCATTGTGGAACGTTAGTTCATACGAAGCCATATCCTATGACGAACTAAATCTTGTAAACATAGAACATCACTCTAATTGTTCACAAGTTTGCCAAATAAGCTATCTTAAATATGAATCAATTCCAATTAGATTGGAAAATTCAAAAATCTCTTTTAGTTATGACAATAAAACAAAGATTGAAGATGGTTTATGCACAAATGCGAGGGAACTTGTTGCAGAAAATCTGTATGATATAATAATAAAAAATAATCAATTGGAAATAATCTTAAAAGATATTGCTGAATGTAAAGGACTTGAATTTTCAGCAAAGATAGCTGAAACAAATTTAAATCTAAGCGAAATATTACAATTTCGAAACAGTGATGATGATGAATTTAAACTAACTGAAAAAATTAACCATTTTAAAATTAATTCAAATTATACTTATGAAATGAATGTCAAAGTCAAATCATTGATTGATCCAAGACCATTTACTTTGGGAACATATTTGATTAAGCCAGATTTTATTTTATCAAATGAAAGAATTAAATTTCTGGATGAAAGTCTTGTACTTTCAGTATTGACAATAAATTTTACCAACATATGGTTTTTCAAGCATTCAATGTATTCTCCTAAAAAAACAATTGACTCATTGATAATTTTGTTGAAAGAAAATGAAAATAGTGAATTTAAACAATTTAAAATAATAGATTGATTTATTTTTTTCTAGATTCGATATCAAAATTGAATATAAGTGTTGAAGATCTAGCATATGATGTTAATGAGCCTGTACCATTGAAAATTGAAAATTTAAAAGAAAACACAAGATATAACTTGAGAGTATCAGGAACATTTTTTTTTATTTCTGTTGGTAAAGAATTTATGTTTGATTTTTATTAGGTAATTGCTAATAGACAAGGCTATTCAGTTGTCTCAAGTTTGATTTCATTTCGTACAATTAAAATGCCAGAATTTCATGTTGAAGCAGTAAATTCTTCTTCAGTTTTGGTCACAATATTGGCTGATTGTCACAGTATAGTCTATGAATATGATCTTAATTTATATTTTTCTCATATTATATCAAATTGCCGTTCTTACACTCTGAAGTATAGAAAATCAAAAGTTAGTTAGTTTTAGATTTTTTTCTTGTTTAATTTAAGCTTATTTCATTTTTAGAGCTCAGAGTATATTTTTTATGCGAATGTAATGCCATTTAAATATGATAGTTGGTCAGATGAAGCAATATATGAGCGTAAAATATATTTGAACCATTTGGAACCTGATACAGAATATGAAATTAAAATTTTTATTCAATATTATGAAGCAAATCTTAACTTTTTTAAATCAGTCAAAACATTTACGCAACTGAATTATAAACGAATGCTTATTTTAATGAACATAGTATTCTGTTCCGCAATTATTTTTGTCTTAATAAGTAGCTTGATAAAAGTTAAATGAAACATATTTAAATCTTTTTACTAGTTTTGAAAAGAAGAAGAATTGGCTTTATGTTTTATAAAGCTTTTGGCAAAAATATATTCATTAATCAGCAAAATGAGATGAGTGTTAACTTGTTGTACGATTGGAATAAGCTTGCTAATAGGTAAGAATTTTTCGTCAAAGTTTTTAAAAAAAATATTAATTTAATAAATAATAAGAAAATTTCTACTTAATGAATTACAAAATTTGAGAAAAATAAAAGAGAAATCCTTGGAAATAAGTCAAAAAGTGGGCACTGGAGCGTTCGGTGAAGTGTTTGAAGGGAAAATGAAACTAAATATTAAATCCAAACAATCGGCTATGAGAGTTGCAATCAAACGACTCAAAATAGATGCCAACGATTCAGAAAAACTTGATTTGCTTAGAGAAGCGATTGCTTTAAATTCATTTAATCATGAAAATTTAGTTAAATTTTATGGAGTTTGTTTTCCCAAGAACACATTTAATAAATTCGAAATCAAATACATAGTTTTGGAATTTATGAACAGTGGTGATTTACTAAGCTACTTAAGACAGTGCAGAGCTAGAAAAGAAAGCTTGGAATTCAAAAAAGCATTCAAAATCTGCAAAGACATAGCTGCCGGTTGTCGCTATTTGGAAAGATTGAAATTTGTACACCGAGACTTAGCAGCACGAAATTGTTTAATTAATGTAGAGAAGGAAAGTATAATAGTTAAACTAGCTGATTTTGGTCTGGCTAGAGAACTTTACACTTCATACAAAAAAGAATATTATAAGCAAATTAAAGATGTCCGTAAATTACTTCCCATTAGATGGATGGCACCCGAATCTTTAAGAGACGGTGTTTATACTACCAAAACTGATGTTTGGTCATATGGAATAGTTGTTTGGGAAATAATCACATTGGGATTTCTACCATATACTGGAATGAACAATTTAGAATGCGTTGATTTTATAATTAATGGTGGAACGCTTAAGACTCCAAGTTATTGTCCCAAAGAAATGTAGGCTTAATTTTACAAATATAAAATTTTAAAATTTCAATAAATTTTGATGCTTTTTTTTTAAGAGGACGTCTATTATCCAAATGCTGGGAAAAAAAAATTTCTGATAGACCATCATTTGAGGATATTGTAAAGTATTTAATATTAGTAGAAGATAATTCAGATAATTTTGAAAAATTTACTGCTTTATATCAATGTGATGACATTATCAATATGGACAAGAAAAAATTGGAGCATTCTAGTAAAAATTCAGACGAATTAACAACATCGATCAATTCTGAATTTCTCGATTCAAAAGAGAACACGATTATCAATGAATCAATGTCAAGCGATAATTAAATTCACATTTTTTTTAAATTGAAAATTTTTAAAAATTTAAATTTTTATCTAAGAGAATATTTTTTTTCTAAGTTTATTTTGATGCTATAATTCAAGAAAAAAAAACAAATATTTAAGCTCACAAAATAAAATTTTTTTTAAAAATAAAAGAATTTATTTTTTTTTAATCTTTTACTTTTGAGTTTATCTTAAAAAACTTAACTTTTGTTAAAAACATAAAACAAAAAATATCGATCAAGATATTAACTTTTAAAATATTTTAATTTATTCATAATTTGTTTTATCAAATGGTTGAATTTAAGTCAACCAATTAAAGAAAATAGACTATGTTACGACGTAGGAAAGAAGTTATTTCTGAAGCCATTAAAGTGACAAAGAATTTGGACGCTTTTCCTAAGCTTGAAGATGATTACCAAGAGACCTCATCGGCTAGAGGAACTAGTAAGATTAGATGTTTCGTTCACAGAAAATCAAATTTTAATTTTTGTCAAGTTACTGTTATTGTGCTGAGTATTATATTTGTTCTTGTAGCTCTGAATATTAGAGAATTTTTTTCCGATAAAGTGAAATATTCATATGAAGTTGATTTTGATTATGATTCCAAATTAAAGTTGAATGTAGATTTAACAGTCGCCATGTCTTGCAATGGTAAAATATTAATCTATTATGCAGCACAATTTAAAATTTAAGATAAGATATTGGAGCTGATGTGATGGATAAGAGTAGCAGAGATATCATTTCAAGCGAAGGCATCAATATGGAAGACACTTGGTTTGAGCTTTCTGAAAACCAGCAAAAACAATTTGATTACATTTCTCAGCTTTATGAAACGATTAGAAGTGACTACCATGCACTTCATTCCAGTTTATGGAATTCGTACAGTACGATTCCAAGTAGCTTGGGCCCAAGGTAATCTAATTTAGAAATTTTATTTTTGCTTTAAAATAATTAAGAACACATTCTGAGTAAAGCAATTTTTCAAATTAAAATGATTTTCTTAAATTTTTCTTGATTTTATTTGAGAATTTATTTTTTACAGTATAACGTAATCATCCGAATTGAGTGACATGTCACTATAAAATCTTTTACGTGTTATAACAGGATGTCACTAAAATAGAGTACGCTATTTTAAAGACATGTCATTCAATTCGGATGATTACGTTATTACAAAAAAGATAAACTTTTTAGCATGGTTTTTTATCTCTTAAAAGACATACCATTATTTTTTATTTAATTTTTGCATATTGTTTCTGTCTATTGACATGAATGAACACATATCAAATATATACATATTAAAATATAAGAAAAAATTATTCAAAAAACATCTGGATCTTAAATTATTTTTAAATAATGAACAAAAAACAAAAAGTTTTTCAAATAGAAAAATGTTAGAGATTCTAACTTTTTGTGATATACTGTATATAGGTATTGTATATTTCAAAAACAAAAAGACAAAAGTCTTCCTTTTTTTGATAAATCAAAATTTACAAGAGTAAAATATATTTAAAAAAAAATACTGCAACTTAGTGCAACATACTTTGTTGCATCAAATACTTTAATTTATTTGTCTAGGTAAACAAAATCAATAATCAATTTACTTATTGTTGATGTTTTGTTTTTGTCTTTTATTTACATCAGGAAAATGATTTTGGGTGCTACAAAGTTTGTTACACTAAGTTATTTTTTTAAAAGTATTTTATTTTAGTAAATTTCAATTTATCAAAAAAGGAAGAATTTTGTTATTTTTGTTTTTGAAATTGACAATACTCTATATATGAAATAATGCATTTTTAGCGCTTTACTAAATTCTAATAGAGAAGTGAATCCAAATCGTAGTCCAGATGCATGCCGTGTTCATGGAACTTATGAGTTGAACAAAATAGCTGGAAATTTTCACATTATAATTGGAAAGTAATTTATTTTTGAATAATTATTGCATTTATTATTTTAAATTAATTTAAAGATCAGTTTCATTTATGGGCAATCATGCTCACATGGTTAACTTATTTGGAAATACCAAAGCCAATTTTTCACATCGGATAGATAATTTTTCTTTTGGTGAAAATTCTAATTTAGTTCATAATGCTTTAAATTATGATCTTAAAATTACAAAATCGGGTAAGATCGAAACAAAAATTATCTAATTAAATTATATTTGTAAATTTATGTTAACAGAAAAAACAAGTTTTCAATATTTTGTTTCTGTTGTGTCAACTGAAATTAATTCGATTAAAACTTATCAGTATTCAGTAACTGAAAAACATCGTGATATTGATCACAGTAAAAATAGTCATGGTACGCCCGGTATTCTTTTCAAATATGACATATCACCTTTAAAAGTTAAAGTCGAAAATGGCAATATGTCTTTTTTAGAATTAGCAATATTATTAATTGGAATTATGGGTGGTATATTCGCTACTAGCAAAATGTTTAATTCGTTGTATCAAAGTATAAAAGACTTTTTGATTAGTTTTTAGTTAAATTTTTATTTTGAACTCAATTAATAAATTAATTTTCTAATCTTGAAGAAAAAAAAATTTTTCAAGTTTTAATTATTTCATCAAATTTGTCTATAAAATAGCTCTGAACTAGGGATTTTATTTCTTAGTTTTTGGTAATTATTTTTATTTCAATAAATTGGTTTGAATTATCCATTGTGAATCTTAAATATTTATCTTAAATGTTTTTTTAGATATTCTACTTTCAATTATATAAATTTTTTATTTCACAAAATATTTTTATTTAAAATTATAATTTAGAAAGCTGTTTTTTTCATAGGTTAAACAGCAACAATATTTACGTTTATGTTTTAAAAAAAAATCAAGAGCTAAAATAAATTTTTACTATTTTGCACTGATAATTTTTAAAAATTAGCTAATATAATTTCCTTTAAGGAAATGATTCTCTATTTAAAAAAAGAGGGTGTTTTTCGATAAATTAAGTCAAACAATGAAAAAAAAATTTCCGAAATTGATTAGATGAGATTCTAATCACAAATATGAAGAGATACACTATTGATTTTTTTGTTAAAAAAATGATTTTGTCAAAATATATGATTCAATTATTATGCTTTTCTTAAAATTCTGTGGCTTTATATTTTTCATGATTTTAGTTTGATTTCATTTTATGACTAAGAAAATATTTTGACTGATTAAATTTTTAATTTTTTTTTCTAAAAGGACCTTTTTTTACATCAATAATATGGTGATTGATTTTAATTTAGAAAATGAGATGCATTGAAATAATAAAAAAAAATACTAAAAATTAGAATAATCTTTTATTTAAATTTTTTCTTCAAGAATTATGTAAATTAAAATTTATTTTGAACTTTTTTTTTCATTCACGTAAAAAAAAATATTCATTACGTAAATTTTTCAAAATAAAATTTTAGATATGCCAAATAAATTCAAAAAAATTTGGATTTAAACTAGATTAAATTGAGTGCCATTAACATAGACTAATTAATGTTTAAAGTCTTTTATTAATCAAAAAAGAGCTCAAAAATGTTATTCTCAAACTCATTGATTCAACATCTTAATTTTTTTTAAGAATTTATTTTGTTTTTTAGAAGTTTCTTTGTTATAGATTATGAATTTAAAATAAAAACTAATTTGATAAGAGTTATTTATTTATTTGGGACAGTTGAAATAAAATCTCAAAAATACTGAATTTAAATTAAACCAAGTTTTTTTTAAAGGTCAGGATTTATAAAATTTATTGTAATTAAAGGATAAATTACTTTTAAATTTTTCTGTTCTAATTGGGGATAGAGAATAAAAAGAAGCATATATTTACTTTATTGAGATATATTATTATTTTACTTTTAAAAAAACTCTGTGTTAGTATAACAAAAACTTTAACTTTTTAGATTGGAATTAGAAAAAAAAATTTTAATACAATAATATCTTGTGTTACTTATATAGATATTTATATTCTGAATAAACCATTTTTTGGAAAAAATTTAGCTAAATTGAGAATATTTAATCAGTTATTTGAATTCAGACAAAATATTTGTCAGTATTGGAACAATATTGAAAATTCGTTTGTGCCAAATCGACGCATCGAAAACTTAAAAGTATATAATAACAAAGCATAAATTTTTTAAATTAGCATAATTAATCATTGGTAAAACTCACAATATCAAAAGCGCATAGGAAAAAAATCAACAAAAATAAATTATGATAATATAGTGTTTGATTGAAAAACTTTTCTAGCTAATTTTTATAGTCATATTGGATTTTTTTTTCATAAAAACTATTCATAAAATACGAAAGAGAAAGAAAAAAATTAATATAGAAACTAAAAAAAAAACAAAATGTTTATTATCTAATTCAAATAGATAAATCAAGATGTGCCAAAGCGAGATTTTATACGAATTTTAAAATAATAATTTATTATAATCTTAGAAAACTTAAAATATTTGATTGCTTTTTTTTGTTCATTGCCTAAATAATAAATTTTTTATTTCGTCTTTTTGTTTTGTTTTTGTTTTTTTTTGTTCGGAATAATTATGATCCTTATTGAGTCTAAGCCGGCGATTGACTCGCAGGGCAGGACAGATGAATTGGACGAATCAATATCAGTCGAGTCACCAAAAAATTCACACGACATGATCAATTTAGAAATACTTAACAAATGTCATCTGCTTATTTTCCCAAAGAAAAATCCAGTTTGTGACGACGATTCACTATTGAGAATTTTCTCCGAAAATGTTCCCATTCTGAGCGGCGAATACATATGCTTTTTAGGTCCAAGTGGAAAATCCAATCACGAAATTTTAGTTTTGACTAATTATCGTCTATTTTTATTAGCAAGCGACTCTTTGGACCCTAGTGCACCCGATTTCAAGTCATTCATCAATGTACCTATCATGATAATCGAAACTATCGAAATAAAGGAAATTTTCTACATTTACGTCTATCTTAAAAACGCCAAAACTATTAGGTAATTTTTACTTTAAACTAATTTAAATAGCTTTGTTCTATTTTAATGATTTTTTAAAATTTCACCATTCAAATTTTAATACAATTATAAACCAGTAGAGCTCTGTTCATAAGTTTATACATTAAAATAATAAAGATTAATTAATTTTAATCAGAGTTTAGTTTTTTGGGTTAAGTCATCGTTTTTAGTGTTTTAAGTGAACCATATCAAAGTAGCTGATATTTTTTTCTGTTATTAAAATTATTAAAGTTAAATTATTTTTAAATATAAATTTATACAGGTATTGTTATATTGTAATTTATATGCTACCTTCATATTCAAATAATAATTAAATTTTATTCGAGCAATTATTGGAATTTAATAGTAAACAATTGTGGAAGTCGTGTTACATTTATTTCACACACTTGGAACTAAATAAGTGATTAAATGAACTTATAGTATGTTTTTATTTAGCTAGAAATTCTCATTAAATCGAGGAACCAATTTATTGTTTTCTTTTCAACACAAAAAAAAAAACTTTAATTTATTTTTTATAAAGCAAGAAATTTTCATAAAAAAAAGTGTGTAAATTTATGTTTATAAATCTCTTACCTCAACATACCTCAACAAAGAAACAGTAAAAAATTGCAAATATTTAGTGTCATACTAAAAATAAAAATTATATTCAATTTTATTTCAATAATTCTTTCTATTAATCTAAAAGCTTTTTTTAGTCGAAATTTGATCTAAGTCTGTTTTTTTGTTTCCTATGTCAATCAAGATTATTTTTTTATTATTTAGTTGAACTTAAAAATGGTGTTATTTTTTATGACAAAGAAAAAATTGAGACAAATTAAAAGAATAATACTCAAACTCATATAGCTTGAAAGTACTAATTATAACAAGCTTAAATTAATTTTTTTAATCTATTTTAAGAAGTTTATTTAATTTTCTCTTTGTTGAATGGACTTTCATTTGAACAGGAAATAATTTGCGATCATAATTGAAGTTACCAAAATAAGTTTGAAATGATTTTTTTGAAAAAAAATTGATCAATCATAAAAAATATGAATTTTTCTTAAAGACTATCGCATTTCCTCTTAATAAAAAAAAGCGGTCATCAAAAGCTTTTCGAAATTTTTATACTACATAAGCTGACTCGTTTAAACGAAAATTATCACGAAAATTATATTATAACGATATTTTCTCTTTCTTGAATTATTTTATTTTATTAATTTAGGAATAATACTCAAGCGGCTATTACCCTCTTTTGTGAGAAAATTTTATGTTCTAGCAAAAAAAAATTTGATTAGAACTCACTTAATGCAGTTTGGAATTTAGTTGTTCATTTGGTATTCTTATTTGTTAAAATGTTGTTTAGCTCTTCAGAGATTTTCTTTGTCTTGAAATTATCAAAAAATATCTTCGAAGGTGACACTTGTTTCTATAAAAAATCTCAAATAGGAAATTTATAAATCTCTTTCATCTGAAAAATACTCTTCATTCTTTAGGTCATAAATCTTCTAGATAAAAAAATTGTGATCTTTGAAAGGTTTTTCTATTCAAAATATTTTTAATAAATAAAGTGACTCAATTAACAGAAGATACTATCGAACATTAAGTTCGATTTGAAAATTTAATTTACTGAAACTGAGAAAAATTAATTAAATAAAAAAAATAAAACTATATATTATTTTTTGAACAAAACAAGAAGAGAGTAGCAAATTTTTTTGTCTGTAAAAATGTCCAAAAGACAATTAATGCTGGTTCAACTAATTTTAATTATTTAAATATTCAATTTTAAATTTCAATATAATAAACAAAATTTGTTCAATTTAATTTTTGATTAAAGATTTTTTTTTAATTTCAAGTGTGCTCTTGGGTTTTAGGCAAAGTATTTTTTTTCAAAAGGGTAAATAACAAATTAATACGTACGAAAAAATTACAATTCTTATTTTTGAAAATTATTATTTTAAGAAAAAGTTTAGTAAAAAGTCAAAATTTAAATATGAAGAAAAAAATATGGATGAGAAAAAATTACAGCTGGTAGATGAAATAGTTATATATCCGTTAAAAAAAGTTTATATACTAATTAAGACAATTAACAGAATGTTATTTATTAGCATAATTATTTTTTTTTTGTATTTTGTCTCATTTCTTGTTTTTCCTTAAATTTTTACTTTCTACATCGCTTTTAAGGCGTTCATTGAAATAAATAAAAAATTAATAAATCAAGGCATTGTGAATTTTGGAACAACAAAACAAGAACAAAAATTTTAAATTGTAATAACTTTATTTCCATAGGTCTAAAACTTGTTCTGAAAAAATGTTTCACCCAGTTTTTATCTCTGAGAAAACTCTGCAAATCTGCAATATAGTATATATATGAGAACTTTTTCCAAATTAAATTGCAGAGCTTTTGTACAGATTAAATTTAAGATGATACATAATTGGTATCAAGTGATACATTTTTCAAAATAAGTTTTAGACCTATGAAAAAAAATTTATTACAATTTAAAATTTTGGTTCTTGTTTTTTGTTCCAAAATTCAATTCACAATATCATCAATGCCATAGATCAAGAATTTCTTAATATAGAGTATTTATCAAAAGAAAACTCTTCAAATCATTAGAAAATATGTCAAAAAATGTCTTATTGTGTTTCAGTAAAAATTTTTAATTTTACTTAAAAATTATTTTTAGGCAGAAAATTAACAGAAAATTTTTTTGCTGTAGCAAATCGGACAAAACGAAAAATGAACTTTTTTATGATTATTTAAGCTAATTAAAGTGGTTTCAAATAGAACAGGACTAATTTTTTTTTCAATAGTAATAAATTAATGATATTGTGAATTAAATACAAATTGAGCTAAAAAACTGCGACATGCTTGGTTGCACTTTTTTGTTTCATGGACCCATAAAACAAAAGCTAAAACTTCAACAAGATTGAGTTAAATTAAAAAAAAAATAAACCCTTCAATATTTTAATTGTTTTGAATCATTTTATTACAATCAATTTTAATTTATCAAATAAGGATGTGATTATATTCAATAGATGTTTAATTTTACAAAGCCATTAATTTATTACTTTAATCTATTTGCTGGTTTAATTAGCTAAAAAACTAAAAAAAAAAGCATATTTAGAAAAAAAAAATTCTATCTAAATTTTATGTAAAAATTAACTTTTTTAAGACTGACCTTTAGCTCAGCAGAAAAAGCATTCTTATGGTCACAGCGCATAAACTCGCTGGTAAACCGTATGTACAAATTAGAAGACTTATTCTCATTTCGCTTCTACTCGTGGCTAACAAACGAATCAAAAAGCGACGATTCAATGCCAACTCCTTGCCATTTTGCCAAAAGTAACCTTACTTAAAACTAGAAAAAAAAAAAAAACATTTTAAAATTTGACTTATTAAAAAAGATGAACTGGAGAACGGCCTTATTTATCGAGAATTTAAGCGCATGAAATTCGACTCAAAACATTGGCGTTTGTCCGAAGTGAACAAAAAATTTGAGCTGTGTCCATCGTATCCAGAATCGCTCATCGTACCCAAATGTATAACAGACGAACAGCTGAGAAAAGTAGCCTGCTTCCGGAGCTCAAAGCGCTTTCCAACAGTGACGTGGCGTAGTCGCAAAAACGGCGCCGTGCTGGCTCGCTCCTCGCAGCCCAACGTCGGCCTGCTCGCCTGGCGCCTCAACGAGGACGAACTGCTGCTCAAAGCCATAGCCGAATCGTGCGATCCCAAGCCCAAGGACCAATCCCTTCTGCTAATAATAGACGCTCGTTTTCGCTCTGTAGCATTGGCCAATAGAGTCAAAGGCGGCGGCTACGAGTACACCGAATACTACACAAATAGTGAAATTCAATTCATGAACTTGGAAAATATACACGTTATTCGTTCGAGCTTTCAATCGCTGCGACTATTGTGTCAAACGTTGAATGAGAACAAGCAATTTTTGAGTCAACTAGAGGCGACCAAATGGCTGCATCACTTGTCCGGAATAATCAAGGCAGCGATTACGGTGACTAGCGCTGTTGATCAATACGCCAAGCCAGTGCTAATTCACTGTTCGGACGGATGGGACCGCACACCGCAGATTCTTGCTCTGGCCAAACTGCTGCTCGACCCGTACTATCGGACCATAGGCGGCTTTCGCACTCTAATCGAAATCGACTGGCTCCAATTCGGCCACAAATTCGCCCAACGCAACGGCCACTGCACAAATTCAAACGACACCAACGAACGATGTCCCGTTTTTCTACAATGGCTTGACTGTGTCTACCAAATAGTTCGTCAATATCCGTCGGCGTTTCAGTTCAACGAAACGTTTCTTCTCAAATTGTGCTCTCATTCGTACTCGTGTTTATTTGGTACATTTTTGTGCGACTCTAATTTAGAACGAGTTAACGAGCACACCAACGAAAGAACGTTCAGCATTTGGTCGTATTTAAACGACAAAAATACCGAGCTAATCAATCACTTGTACGATGACACATTCGACGACGTAATTTATCCGCTTAGCGAAATTTGTCACATGCATCTATGGCATCGGCTTTTTTGCGAGTCCGATCTTACTTATTTGGTCAAAATGGACCACAAGTCCGACATGCATTTTAACGATTCGCTGGACACCAATCTGCTCAGCTCGTCGCCGCCACCGCCGCCGCCGCCCCCCCTCTCACCACTTGCATCGCTGCCACCCACCAATGAGTCCGACGACACCGCTCACTTGGTCAAATTAACGCCCGACTCGTCAGTTTCGTCCTCTTCATCGTCGTCAAACAGCGATAGCTTTAAAATAAACAATTTGCTGCTTAAAAATGCCATAAACGACACAAACACTTGTTCGACTTTAGTTTGTAAAAAAAATAATTCATTCGATAATCTTTTGTGTGTAAATAGGATAAATAGCATTAAAAAAAGATCCAGTGAGCCGAATTTAGTCTATTGGACAAATAAATATGAGTCCGATGAGAATAAGGTCCAAGCTAGTCAGTCAGTGGACAATGCAATTTTGATGCAAAATTCGACAGATACCATAATTGATCAGTTTAGTTCTAAATTGAATTTGATTAAGCAAAAAGAGCTAAGTGTTAAAATAGAGTCTAGTGAGTCCGATTCGTCGTCGTCCTCCTCGTCCTCGTCCGAAGTCGAAGAGTCCGCATCGATGACCTCGACCTCTTCATCAACTATACCTAGTCCTTCGTGCGTCAAAGTCAGCCAATACAATTCGGTAAGTACCTCTACGTCGGGCCTGTCCGACTACATTCAGACATCGTCCAAGTCGGCACAGATCAACCGGTTCAAGACCTATGTCAATTCAAGCTTTGATTTTATATTCAATACGACTGAATCGGACGAAAACGATGCACCACCGGTCGACTTGACCGATTCGGTCGTGTCCAAATCAGTGGCGCGTAAGTCGTCCAAGAGCATACCGATACTAAATGCCAACGGAAGCAAGAAGCTCGATGCGAAGAAAAATTGTCAAAAGTTAGTCAAGGATCTTTTGGATGTCGACGGTTTGACCAGAATTGAGGACAACTCGTTTAGAAAAATAATCGAACGCGATCAAAAAAACAAGGTGAGTCTATTTCACACGATAAATTGAACAGCTCATTCAGCTAGCTTTAAAATCGAATTTAGAAATTTAAATTTGAAATTTAAAAAAAAAATAAAATGAATAAGCTATTTTAGGAAAAGCATGTTTATTAAACTAAGATTTAACTTTAATGATTAATGAATGAACATTAATTTCGAATGTTAGCTATAAATTATCCTAGACCTTTGTTTTGTTGCACCGAAAATATTCGTGCAAATTTCTAATTTAAATTCAAATTGTGCACATAGACCAAATATTGGATGTATGCAAATATAATTTTTAGAGAATTTATTTTCAATTTTTTGCTCTAGGTCTAAAACATTTAAGTTATTTCAAATTTTAGAAATAAAACAAATATCACATGTTCAATTAAATTTTCGAACCAAATGTTTCAGATTATCCAGGTTTGACTGTAATATGAAATTAGATAAGATAAAAACGATTTGAGTTTTTTAAATTCCTGCCAGGCTTTAAGTAAATCAGGCTTTTATAGTTAATTTTTAATTGCATTTTTCATGTTTAATAAATTTTTAGAGAATTTATTTTCAATTTTTTTGCTCTAGGTCTAAAACATTTAAGTTATTTTAAATTTTAGAAATAAAACAAATATCACATGTTCAATTTTTGATCAATTGAGTATTCAAATATTCAAGCAAATTTAGTTTTTAGCCATTAAATTTTAGCACTGCAAGTTTCTTAAAACTCCGGAAAGAGCAAATATTTTATAAAGAGAATTTTTCAACAGAAAGTAGAAAAATTTTGATTAAATTAAAGTTTAAAATTTTAAGTGTTAGTTTTTGTCTAAAATGACAGATATGATTCATTCAAAAAAATATTTTTTTAGCAGTTTTTAATTTTAAAGTTAAATGCATAGATTTGCAGGTGAATAAACTTAACAAGTTAAACAACCCAAAATTTGCTTGTCTCATAAAATTTTCAATTTTTTTCTTATTTATATTTTTAATTCTTGAGCATGATTTAAAATTTTTCAAAAATTTTCTAATTCGCTTGCAAATACAGTCAACCTTCGATTATCCGGAATTTTTGGAATTCATGCCAAATTCGAATTAAAAATTTTCTCTAATGTCCGGCATAAAATGACCGATAATTTCTGTATTCCGTCATTATCATAATTTTTTTACATAGTAAAATTTCATTTGTAACGCTTTTTGTACCCTTTTTTTAAACACACTGTAAGCATAAAGAGTAAAAATTTTAAAAAGTAATATCCAAACACTAACAATTTTTTGTTCTCACACAAAAATATTTCAACTTTTATCTCAAGTTTTTTACACTCTAATTTAAATTTTTTTTTTTTACTGAATAAAATATTTTTTCGCTCATATCAAACATTCAAATTATTTTATCATGGTTAATTTTTAAAATTTTGACCAAGTTTCATCAAATAAAATTTAGTTAGTTGTTTTCAAATTTGAAAGAATCTAAAATTTTTTTAACTAATCTTTAAAATCTAAAGAATAAAAACATTTTATCTAAAAATTATTTCGCTTAACACTAGAAAGCCCGGCTGATTTATTACAAAAATTTCAAATTAAAATTTCAAGAATAATAAATAAAATTTATTTAAAAATTAAAATTTTATTTTAAATTTTTACAATTTTATTTTTAGTTTCTTTGAGTAATTTCTTAAAACTTTATATATTTGAGATAATATTCAAGTTTAAATTTTTCAAAAAGGGGTCTACAAAACCCCTCGAGCTTTCTAGTGTTAAATAGACCATCTTGCTGCTTAAAATTAATTTTATTTTCATTAAAAACTAGCTTAACTATTAGTTATTTATACTGAATTTTCTCAATTGGGGATAATTAAACTAATTTTAACTACAAATAATTCTAATTTTGAATATTTCGTGTTAAGATATTAAGATTTTTTATAATAAATGACGAGTTGTTTTAGGACAAATTCTATTCCAGTTTTTGTCAATATTCCAACATTAAATTTTCGAACCAAATGTTTCAGATTATCGATGTTTGACTGAAATATGAAATTAGATAAGATAAAAACGATTCGAGTTTTTTAAATTCCTGCCAGGCTTTAAGTAAATTAGGCTTTTATAGTTAATTTTTAATTGCATTTTTCATGTTTAATAAAAAAAAACTTTTGAATTAAATAAATTAAATATTAGTTAAATTCAAGAAAAAAAGTTTAAAAAAAATTTTTCTTGAGACTTTGTTTTGATTGCCTCAAAAAAAACTTTGATTTACAAATAAACTAACAGTTTTTTTGTTCTGATATGATTGCGAAAAGCTTTATTTTCATTATAGATTAGCTTATATATAAGAATAGTAGGCGTTTCTTTGACTGTATTGATTTGAAGAGTGACTAGCAAAGTTTAACGAATCTTTTAAGTTTACAATAATTTAAAAGAACTAATTAAAAAAACCTGAACCATATTGAGATTTTTTTTCTTTTCTGCTTACTTGCTCCTTGTGTATCCAGATTGCTGTTATAAAAATTAATTTCAACTTTAAAACAAATAAATTTTTTTATTTGTCTTAAAGTTGAAAATTATACATTTCTTATTTTTAAATAAAAAGTTTCCATTAAATACAGAAAATATTTTTCTAATAAACATAGTTAAGAAAGACATGAAATAGCTTCATTTTGTTATAAAAAAAAAAAGACAAATTTTTTTCCTCTGCAGTCATCAAGACTTTTGGTGGTTCACCAGCTGGCATTTACCATGGTTAACACAATTAAAAAAATTTAGAAAAAAAATCTTATATAAGTTGAAATATTTATTTGACTTAAATTGTGAAATAAATTTTAAAATAGAATTTCATTTTGGTAAAATTTTTTAATATTTTTTCTTACAGAAAGAAATAGAGATCCTGCAAGGTCAAGTGAACAGATTCAAATGGTTTTTTAACAAATTGGCCTCGAACCCCATACTCAAGGACTTACCATTTGATTTTCAATTAAACAATGAATTGGGTGACTTTGCTAATAATTGCGATGAAAGTTTTTCAAATCGAAATCAAAGTTCCCAATGCTATTCGCTCAACAACGATAGTGTATGCTCAAGTTGGGATGAAATAAAAGAATCGGATTATAAACTAACTAGTTGGGTACCAGATTATTCTGTAACCCATTGCCAACGTTGCAATCAAAAGTTTTCCTATAGACTAAGAAGGCATCACTGTCGAAACTGTGGCAACATTTTTTGCTATAAATGTGCCAGCAACTATTCGCCCTTGCCAAATAACAATCTTTTTGAACCTGTACGAGTGTGTTCAACATGTGTGTCTACTTTGGACAAACAGAGATACAACTCTCCAACTTCGTCCACCCCACCAGCCAACGGTAAGATGGGATTTTTTTTGGGTACGTCACGCTGTAATCAAATCGAAAGTGGAAAATTCAAAAAATCCGATTCTAAAAGTCAAAAAGTGTCGGTCTAAATACTATTTTATTGATAAAAAAATGCCAAATCAAGTGTTCGATTCAAATGTCCTTGATTTTAAATTACAAGGAATAATTTTTCAAGTTAGAGAACACTTGAAATCTTATCAGAATAAATAAATTTTTTTCTTGTTCTATTTTTGTGTTGATAGTAATAAACTTTTAATTTTTTTCCTTAAGATTTTTTTTTTATTGCCTAAAAAAAAAGAGACTGTAAATGATTTTAATGATCACAAAATAGGGATACGAACAAGAAATTTATTTTTTTAATTAAATATGAAAAAAAAAAATTAATGAAATTGTTTTATTTTAAGTTTTGAATATATATTTATTATTTTGAAAATATATATTTTAAAAAAGTACCCAATAATAAATAATAAAATCGATTTTTTTTTTAATAATTTACAAAATAAAATTTAAAAATATAAATTATTAAGTTTTAATACGAAATTATTTCAATATAATAATAATAAGCTACGGCAAGCAAGCTTGCGTAGGCGGTCTACTATGAGATCGGCTTTGATAAAAAGTCAAAAAATAGAACAAACTGAGAGAGGTATACAGATAATATAGAAATTAAAAAGAAATATAAAAAAAATTATCATGTGGTAAAAACTTGCTGGCCGATTTTAACACTAGAAAGACCGAGAGGTTTTTTAGACACCTTTTTGAAAATTTTAAACTTGAATATTATCTCAAAAATATAAAGTTTTGAGAAATTACTCAAAGAAACTAGAAATAAAATTGTGAAAATTTTAAAAAATTTTTAATTTTTAAATAAATATTATTTATTTTTCTTGAAATTTTTGTAATTAATCAGCCGGGCTTTCTAGTGTTAAAAGCATCGTAGCGATTCTTTGACTGAGTCAGCGATTGTGACCGCAGAAGGCAGGGTATTCCACTGATTGACAACCCTGTTCGAAAAGGAGTTAGCCCTCTGCGTGCGTCTCCAGTAGCTTTGTGTCTTTCTTGTTAGGAAGGGACCAGACGACGGCAGCGTATTCTAGAGGGGGCCTCGCGAAAGCACAGTAGAGGGTCCTGCATGTGTCGATGGTCCAGTATCTGAAAATCCGTTTTAGCTGACCGAGGAGAATATATTTTAAACTTAATTATAAATTATCCATTATTTTTACAAATCAAACAAATTCTATTCTGTATTAAAAATATCCTATTTCCAGGTCAACAGCTTTCGTTGTTCAAGAATTAAAGCGTCTCAAATTGACCAACGAATAAATTAAACCTATAAGAAATTTAATTGTAATTATAAAGATTTATCAACAGAAATTTCAAATCAAACCAATAAAAAAAAACTTGCTTGGATAAATATCCTCATACATACTTCTGAACCTTAATCCTACCATAGAAAAAAATCTCAGAATAATCAAAACGAATAACGTCCATTTTACTCAAAATTTTTAACCTCTTATAATTTTGGTTTTTGATTTATTAAATAAACCTTTATTAAATAAATAATAATAAAAATTATTTTTTTTTAGTACAAACTTATTGAGCAATATTAACCTTTTTTTTCATTATTAACTTGCACTAAGAACATTCTCGATCTTTAAAAACTTTCAAATAAGAGTCGTAAGAATCTTGTTAGATTTTGGTCTCAAATACGTTCTGAGCATATAAATAAATGAAATTACATGCAACCATTAAGAATCAAAGCTTGAGAATGGCAAAGACTTAATTATTTGATTCTAATCAAATCTAAAATTAACTGTTCTTACAGGTGTAAAATTTGAATCATAATAGGATAAACATCAATTATTTTAGTTCATTACTAAAAAAAAGACTTGATGACTAAAGATGAGTCACTTTTTAAAAAAAAATTAAATATTTAAATAATTAACGTTCTTTAGATTAAAAAAAGCTTTCTCACTCAAAAATACTTTAGATTTATCGATGAAATAGTTCTTTATAAAAATAATTGCCCTGGTTTGCTTAATTTGATTCTTACTTGAAGGATAAAAAGTCATTTCTATCAATTTAACCTTTGCCCCTTAAAAAACGCACAATTTTGTCAAAATCATATTTGTACGTGTTAATTAATAATTAAATTATATATAAAAACAATTAAATGTAAGCTAGGAACCTTTAAAAACTATTATTTTAAAATATCAATTTTTCAAGAATAAATAAGTTAAAATTTACTCCTATATTAACACCCTATAGATTTATGAAAATTTAAAAAGCAAACTGATAATACACTGTTTAAAAATAATAAAAAAATTCTAAATATTTTGATTTTTGTCAACTAAATTTAACACTAGAAAGCCCGAGGGGTTTTTTAAACCCCTTTTTAAAAAATTTAAACTTGAATATTATCTCATTGAAATAAAGCTTTGAAAATTTACTCAAAAAATTTTAAAATAAATTTATAATAACTTATTTTTTATCTTTTAAATAAATATTATTTATTTTTCTTGAAATTTTTGTAATTAATCAGCCGGGCTTTCTAGTGTTAATAAGAAAAAAAGCAAAAAAAAACATTGATACTTTGATCTAACGATCTGATTTTTCCACTAGTCTAATACCAACTTTTCTACTGAATAGTGGTACTACTGAGTCCTAGGATAAAATTTATCGAATCCTTGATTAAAAACAATATATTCTAAATTAATTTTTCTAAATATAATTATACTTTTACTATTTTTTATTTTAATTAATTGTAATTGATTCGTTTACAGCTCTCATAAAGCAGCAAAAAGTAACTAAAATAAAAAAATTAGGCAAAATTTCAAAGTCTTTATTTCAAATTAAAATTCTAAATTATTTATGTGAATTAAAAAAAAATGAGTTTAAAGGAAATGTTCCTTAGTTTACTCACATATTATTTTATTTATATAGTTATAAGCAATAATAAAAAAAACTATTATCAAACAAGTTCATATAATTTTTCACATTTAAATTTAGATTTATTTAATTCGTTTTGATATTTATTTAAATCTACGTTTAAATTTTTCAAACTTTCCAAATAATCTTCATTTATCTTTAAATTTTTAACTTCAATTTCATAATCAGCCGCTGCTTCTAATTCACTCAATTTGATTTTATATTCATTCTTTATGGCTTCATTTTCTAAATCGAATTTTAGTTTCATATCAGAGCATTTTTGCTCAAAATTTAGTTTTAACTTTTCCAAGTCGGATTCCAATTTACATCGCTTTTGCTCACTTTCTAATCGTAAATTTTTCAAATCATTTTTCTGCTTTTCTATTTCGACATTTATTCGCATTCTAGTTCTTTGTTCAATTGAGTTATCTTGCATTGTCTGAAGGGCTTCTGAACTAGTGTAACCATTGTAAATTATAGATTTTATTATGACACCGCTTCTTTGAGATCGTTGTTTAAGCTGCTCAAAAGCGTCGAGATTGTTTAACTTGGTTGAAGATTGCAAAAGAAATTCGTGGAAGCTTAACTTGGAAACCATACCAATTACATCAGCACAAATTCCACTGGAAAAAACATTTTTTTCAAAATTTTATTTTTATTAAAAAATGACAAAATATTTACTTTATAAAATCTGATATTGGATCTTGAGTTTTTTCCAGCATGAGATTTATATCCGTAATCTCGTAGGATACCATCAATTTAACTGTTATTAAACTATCATCTAGTGTCCTTACTTCTTTTACATGATAATGAAAAAAATCCGGTTTTATGTTTATAATTTCGAATTTATTGAGATCTTGAATTAAGTGTCCTTGGTTGACGGGATCTTCGGCATGCCAACTAAATTGATGAATCCATTCACTTGATTTGGGAACAAATATAAACGGACCTGGGACCAAGCGACGGGTTACTTCATTCGTTTTTTGATCTCGATCATATACAACCAAGATTTGAGATTCATTTAGTCTATACGATTCCTTGACTTGAATCATTTCATGCTCGAATCGATTCTTCCAAATGCAGCAGGGACCCTTAACATGCTCGATGTGACCGTCAATGTATTTTACCACCAAATATTGATTCTCGTTGGCAACAAAGCGATTTAGCTTTTCAAGCTTAGATAGTATTAGATAGGTTATTTTTGGTCCTTCAATTTTAGTAATTTCTCCATTACGATTAATAATTATGGCTTTTTGGCCCTGACGAATTCTTTTAAAGCCCATCAAGTTTTTTTATTTAAATTTTCTTTATACCTTCAAAAAAAAATAATTTATGAATATTTGATTCTAAAAAAAAAAGGTATTTATAAAGAAATTTTCTAACATTACCTATTTTTTTTCATGAATATTTATAATCATAAATGTATGATTTTTTTTTTAGATTTAATTTCATAATAGTAGTTTGAATTATCTAAAAAAAATTTAATGGAATGACTTAGAAACAATCAAGTAATAATTTTAGTTGCTGCTGTAGAAAAAATCAATAACAAATACAGAAAACTTGTGAATTATATTTTATGTATAATTTAGTTTTTTAATTATATTTTTTCTTGATCAGACTTGAAAAACTTAATCCACCAAAGAAATCTTTAAAATAAACATTAAAAATAACTTAAATGATTAATTTTGAATTAAATTTTGAATCAAAAACGAGCCGTTTTTCCATGGCCTAACAATAATTATTATTTAATTAATCATTGTTGTTAGATAACACTAAATTGTCCATAACTCCAATTCTAATCAAAAATAAGATTTCAAAAATATTTATAAATTCTAATTTAATTTTAATCTAATTTTCTAAAATTTAAGATCCTTAAAAAATTATTATTCTAGATGATCAAGCTTTTTCTTAACTATTATATAAATCCATCAATTAGGCTCTTATGCTATTGAGTTTTCTGTATTTTATTCAAGATTCTTGAGTTCAATAAAGTGAACAAATGTTATTAATTCAATGTTTCCTGTTTCAAGTTTTTTCAAAATAATTAGAAGGAATTACAGGAATTTATTTCATGGTTTCGTTTGTTCAAATAGTTATTCGATTAATATATTAAATAGTAATTTATTCTAAAGCCATTCCATAAGAGTAAAAAAAACTCGATCTGTTGGAAAAATTTTAAAAAAACTGACTGAAGAATATTTTTTTAAGTTTTTGTTTTTGAAACTTAATCAAAAATTTTATTTAAATTTGAAAATGTAATTCTAGTATCGTTTTAAATTAATTTTTCTATATTTAATTTTAAAAAAAAATAAGCTAAATTAAAATTATTTTTTGTAATCTTATATAAAAACATCACAGTATTATTTTTTCTTAAAATGATGCAAAAAAAATTGGTTACGTTAGGTAGTGAAATAAGTGACTAAAGTAAGAGAAAATATTACCTGTGTTTTCTATTTTATTACTTAATTGTTCTAAAAAATGTCAAATTTATTTAATTAACGTCAAGAATTATTAGTTTATTGCTCAAAAATTTATTTCAAATTAATAATATCATAATTAATTAGTTAATTGTCTATTTTTTTATTTACTTGTCTTTTTTATTTAGTCAATATTTACAAAAGATAAAAAATTAAAAAATAAAATTCAACAAATTTACAAATTACTGTTTTTCCAAGGCTTTCTTTGCCTTAGCCACCTTACCAGCTTTTTTTCTTTGGTTCAATTGCTACCATAATATAGCGATTGGGAATTGTTAGACAATTTTGATTGACTAACAATTCCCAATCCTTTAGCTCGGTTACTAAATGAGTCGTGTTATACATAATTTAAGTTTGAACAACACAAAAAAATTTCGACAGTAAAATAATTTTTTTGAATTTTATTAAAAATTCTTAACGTTAAACCAAGTTTTTGGAATAAATAAAATAAAATAAATAAGCAATAAACTAATAAAGTCAAAAAAAAAACTTGCTTGATTAAATTAACTTTTTTTATTAGCAATAAAATAAAAATATTGACAATAAAATAAATTTTAGAATATACAGGTAATGAACAGCCCTAAAGTAATGAAACTCATGAAAAAAAGAATGCTCTAGATCAAGTAAATTGTTTAAAAGTAAATTAGTAGTTAAAGCAACCGTCAACACAGCAAATCGTTATCTAAATCGTCAAATGGCTAGATGAACCTTTTAAGAGGAGAGAAGATTCATTAGTTAAGTTTGACTTTTAAAAATTTATTTGACTCAAGTAAAGTAAACTCAAGTCTGACTAGAGTCAATTTATTTTTTTTAAAAAAAAAACTGATTCAGACTCGATTCAAGTCATTTAACCAAAAATTACTCGAAAATTATTTCGGTTTCTTAAAAATAATTGTACGCAAATTAAATATTTTACATTAGAAGAACCGGTAGGTCAAAATGACCGTTTTTTGTTTTATTTTTGAATTTTTTGATAAATCTAGTCTTTAAAAAAAAACTAACCTAACCATTAGAAAGCCCGGCTGATTCATTATAAAAATTTCAAATTAAAATTTCAAGAATAATAAATAAAATTTATTTAAAAATTAAATTTTTTTTAAAAATTTTTACAATTTTATTTTTAGTTTCTTTGAGTAACTTCTTAAAACTTTATATCTTATTATTCAAGTTTAAATTTTTCAAAAAGGGGTCTAAAAAACCCCTCGGGCTTTCCTAGTTTCTAAGTGCTAAAAAAGAGCGGTCAAAATGACCGCCTTTGGTCCTTTTAGTAGTAAATAAAATCAGGTCCTTCTAGTGATAAAAATAAAAAATGCTGGATTAGCAAACAAAATGCCAATAGTTTAGTCATTTTCTAAGTTAAAAGAAATGTTAAAATTAATTTATGAAAATGAAAGCATCTTCTGATTGACTTTTGGTCTTTGTTTATGAAAACAGTTTTACTGAATAAAGTATGATTTAATATTCAAAAAGTTTTTCGACCTACAGCGTCAGTCGCGGTTAAAAAGCAAGGATAAAGGTGATTCTTATTTAGATTCATTGAAATTCTGGAGATAACCAGAATTTTTTTCCAACTATTTCCAGACTCGCAAAAAAAAAATTGCTAAATAGAAAGACTATTGAAGCAAGACTGGCTTTAAACTCCGTCTACACAGCAGATGCAGATGACAAATGTTTTGACTGAAAATTATTTTTGAAAGAAAATGAAACCTTTTTTTCAAAATTCTATAACTTTAATTAATTAGCAAGATATCCAATTAATTAATTCAAAAATCTATTATAAAAATGTAAAAAAATCAAAAATTTTTTTGACTATTTAAAAAAATAAATCTTCAAAGATTTTTTTACATATTCCTTTTTACATTCGAGTCCAATGACTCAAATCACTCTAAGTTTTACCCTCGAGTCTGACTCGGACTTGTAAGTCATCCCATGGGCATAATTTGATTCTGAATCGAATCGAAGCTAAATGATTCTGACTTTGACTCAGTCATCTCAAAAATTTCGAGCTACATTTGAGAGCTATAGACAATGAACTTTTTTAAAATACTTACGTTATGTGTCCTTTTGTGTTCTTTTGAGTCCTTTCGTTATAAAACTTTGTGGAACCTTTATGGTTACATCATTTAATTCGGAACCTTTTATAACAAAATTACACAAAAGGACACTTTTTTTGCTTTGAGAAAAAAGTAACATTATTAAGTACAGTGTTATAAGATTGGGGTCTTTCTGAAGTTCTAATGATCTCACGTTCAGGAATTTCGACAGACTAATTCATTTCAAGTCAAAAGCTGACCAATATATTCAAAAATATCTTATAATTTATTAAACTTTATTTTCATGATAAATTCTTAAATTAAACTTCTTTTTATGAATACAGTATATTTACAATTAAAAAAAAAACAAACAAACAAAAACTCATTTTTTTTCATATATGATTTAAAAAAGCATAATTTCAAAAAATAAAGGAGACATAAAGTAAGAATAAAATAATAACAAAAGAATTATTAAAAAGCTTTATTTATCAATCGGCATTAGTCAAATTTGAATTCGAGCTAGCTTTTATTAAGCTAGGTATAGCGGCTTGAGATGGATTAAATTCGATTAATTTTATTTTTTTATTATTTGAACCATTTAAATCATAGAATCCATTTTTCGAACTAGTACTAGAATTTGATTCATCGTTAAAACTGTCCAATTTGAGACAAACTAAATTTGAATTCGAAGACGAGTTCTTTACATTTGTCTCACAAAATTTGCGTTTTGATGTGTCAATAGGCTTAGAGACACTAGGCACATTGAGAACTATTTTCTGGTTTAATTGAGAGGTCGTAAGTATTTTTAGATTCGAATTGACACTACTGTTTGATGGCAAAATAATCAATTTTTGCGAATTGTTGATTGTTTTATTTGCCGGTATTAGCAGCTTGGGAGCCTTTTGACTAGTCAATTGTGGATTCAGTGAAGGACTCAATTTGATGGGCTGATTCGGATTAAGCTTTAAATTTTGACTTTGAAGCTGCTGAAATGGGATTTGAATAGGAATGAGAGTTTGGTGCTTCTGATTCATGTCTGTGCTGTCAATTTCTACTTTCAATTTTTCGATAGCTGGCGCTTGGTCTAAACAAATGCTTTTTTCTTCAATTTTTTCATCTTTTTCGTTTGACCTTGAATCAGGCGGATTCAATCTGCTCAAGTCGCTTACTGTTTTTCCCGTACTACTTTGAACATTTTCAATTTGTTCATTTTGTTGCTTGTATTTATCGATCAAATAATTTAAAAATGTCTTGTTATTTTTGTCTGATGTTTGGCTTTCCATGCGCTTGAAAAATTCTCCAGGTTGGCCATTTTCAACTAGAAAAAATTAATTAATTTTAAACATTTTTTGATTTTAGATTTCCGATTGAAATAAAAATTTTAAAAAATGATTTAATTTATTTAACCAAATACAATGAAATGAATTAATATAAGGTGCAAAAAAAAGCCTCTGGATTTTGAGTTTAATTAAAATTTACTATTAAATATTTTTAATTATTTACATCATTAAAATTTTCAAAGACATTTAAAAAAAATTTGTTTTTTTTAATAGCATGTTTTAAATCCTTTGATTAAAAAAAATTGGGGAACCGGTTTCGTCTGGGAATTACGTCTTAGATGATCAACTCGATGCAGTCGCCTCTGTGTCAGATCGGAGCCTTCGCTCAAAAATGTACTAAGAAAGGAGATTAACACCGCCTTTACTCAACAAGTACTGAACAGGGTTAAAAAAAAAAGTAATCTGCAATTTATGACTTGGAGTTTTTTAAATATTTCCAATATGGCAAAGTAATTATTTTTTAATTGCTTAATAATTTTGTGAGTTACTCATTCTAATTTTTTTAATTTTAACTTTTTTAGAAATTTTGAATCTTACCGTATTCCCTCGTTCGATTATGCTGTACTACAAGCTAAGACATGCATATTAAAATATCAAATTATGATTTTTTATTTCATGGGTGAGATGTACTTTGGTCCATGCTCCAAAAGCCGGTAGATCAGCTTATGGTGCAGCATAATCAAACGAGGGAATACGGTAAGCTGTTATAACGAAAGCATTTTAACATGATAATGATGATCATTGTTTTGGCCCTTTTAATGATCAACAACAAAAAAAAACGATGTTTGTCATTAATTACGAACATTTTCTAAAAATATATATAGTTTTTTTATATTGAAAGATCAAATAAAAAAATTTATCTTTTTGAAAAATTTCAAAGAAAAATAATTTTTGATTATTAAATCAATCTAGAATTTAAAATACATTTATTCGAGACTGATAAAATTCTTAAAAATCATTTAAATAAATGTATCAATCTTAAATTTTTTTAATATTTAATTTAAATGCTTAAATTTTCTATATAATGGTTTTTTCTACAAAAAATGAGCCAAGTGATACCATTCGTGCAAAATTTATATAGAAAAAAACAAGTCTTTAAAATTATCAGATCTTTAGTATTAATCTTTATTTTATTTTTTTCAATCGCCTTCAAGGCGTTCACTGAATAAATAAATATTCTAGAACTAGAGTGAAGAATTAAAACACCATAAACATTGTCAAAATCAAGATTTTTAGAATAAGTTGGACATTTTTTTTAGTAAATTTTTTTTTTAAATCAACAAAAAACAAACTGTGGGACTTTTTTTTGCAAAAAAAAATTCAATTTTTAATTTTTTTTATAAGTAAAAGCTTTTCAAAAATTACTTTTAACAGAATTTGATTCAATTGCATAGCCATTTTTTAACTGAACAAGCTCTGGCTCGTTGTCGGATTTTTCGTTAATCTGCACGTCACTGGTCTTTATTGAATTATCCTCAGGATAGAGACTAAAAACCGGCTGGGCTTTGGCTAGAATTTGATCGGCCAGAATTCGGTAATAACAAGAAGAGGTATTTGTGGCTTGTAGAGACGGCAAAAGCGGTATGTTACGCTTGGACTGCTTAATCCATTCCGTAGACACACAGTCTCCGTGGGATAAAAATTTGGCTATTGTGTAAAGTTTATCATCATTGCAAGCACGGCGAGCCTCTGATTTGTGTCGATCGATGGAAATCTTCAAAATGGATTGAAGTTCTTTTAGCACGTCTAGTTTTTTGGGAGTCAAATCGCCTTGAGCGCGCAATGCACTTATTACATTAGAATAAGCTTCCAATTCTTAGAAAAATACATCAGAAAACAATTCTTAGATTTCTTTTGTATAATTTTTTACCTAAACTCCTTAGTGATTTTTTGCAATCCAATTTCGACATGTCCAACTGAAGTGGTCCCATGGTCTCTGTCAACACCCTCAGATATTAATACTGTTAAAAACTAGACCGGTGAAGGAATAAACAACTAAGATTATTCGATATTTTGATCTCTTCTTTTTTTATTTTTTAATATTGTTTTAATAAATAAAATTATTCGACAAGATTAGTGAACGCATTGATTTTGAAACTAAATTAACATTTGAGCAAGTGAATGAATTGAATTTAGCTTCTTAATCTCTCACTTATTTTTGTCTTCTTTTTTGTTTGTTAGTGGCGCTATTAACTGTAAAAAGTGATCTAAAATTTTAGAGGCTGACATAAACACTTTATAGAATAGAAAATTTTCCTATTTAATTTTTATTTAGTTTTTTATTTGGAGGATACAACCGATTAAGAAGTTCTATGGGATAAGAAAGATCAAATAATTGTTCTATTAAGTTTAAAACTATAAGAAGCGGATAAGATTGAATTGAATAAAGTTGTTCTATAAATGGGCCAATTTTCAACAAACCCTAAAGAACGGTGATTATTTCCAAAAAAATTTGAAGATTAAGATTGATTTTTCTAATAATAAAATTCTTGTTGATAAAAGCAATTTTTTTTAAATATTGCATTGAATAAAAGATAAACATTTAAAAATCATTTAGTAAAATCAAATCAAGTCAAGTCAAGAAAGTTAAATAGTGGGATTAATTTTTTTAAAAAAAATTTTTTTTTCAATTTTTTTTTAATTTTTAATTTGATTTTGTTCAAAATTTGAATGTAAACTTAGTTCAATTGTGTTTGAATATCTCATATTAGATTTTAGCAATAAAAATTCATATTGATCTAACTAATTCGTTTTGTGAAATTTAATAGATTAAAAATAACTAAAATAATGCAACCTATTTTGTTGTACCTTTTTTAACTCAAACAAATTCTTAATTTCTAATTTTTAGTATTCAGTGATCATTTTAAATCTAATTGATGTTTTTTCTTAGTCTTTCTCTTTGAGGAAAATCATTTTAGGTAAAAAAGGTTCAACAAAGTATGTTGTATTATTTTGAAGAATTTTTTAAATTGTCATTTTTTGCTCTTTTTTTTCAATTTTTAATTAATTTTTATTATTTTTAAAATTTTTCAAAAATATATTTTTTGAATTATTTCTTACAGAATCTTTTTATTTTTTACATGATTTGATGTAAATTTTGGTAATTTTTTGTAAAAATTTAGTGGTTCTTGTGAGAAATGGTAAGATATGGTAAAAAAATTAAAATTTTAAATCATTTTTCAGAATTTATTCCTAATAGTTATTTTTTAGTGAAAATTCGAAAAAAAATTTTTGTTTGATTCAAAATGTGCTTAATAGCTTAAAAATTAACTATTTTAAAATCAGACAATTGAATTTTTTTTATTTAATGATTTTGAAGCTAATCTAAGCTCAATTATACATTTATTATTTATTTTCTTATCCGTAATTTTTTATCTGTAAGCTGATTAAATAATTTTTAAACATTGTTACATTTGTAAAGATATTGTGTAGTAGGTTAGGATAATTAATTTTTGGCTAAGAAAAGAAATAATTTTTTTTAATTTATAAATTAATTTAAACGTTCCAGCAATTTTGGCCTAGACTAATGATTGCAGAACTAGCGGAAGAAAAAAGTCTAGTTAGTTTCAAATATGTATCTTTTTTTAAAATGTTTACAAGAAACAATCTAAAATAACTTATATTATGTAATTCTAGGCTTTTTGTTAAAACACTATATAAATATTATATGCTAGAAACTGGCGAAGCAAAATTTTTAATCAAATTTCAATTTGCTCTTTTTGCTCAAAAATTTCAAATGCGCAATTTCATTGCAATGCAATTTACACAGTCTTTTAACTTTTAAGACTTTCAGCTATTTTTCTTAATAGGAGTCTTTTTTTATTTTTTTAATCTAATAATATTCTGAATAATATTATTTGAACAAAATAAATAAATAATTCTGTTAACTTTTAGATGTTTAATTTATTTTTACTAGAATTATAAGATTTTTAAATCAACTTAATGTCTGAAATACACTAAATTAGAATTCTCCTTAAAATAAAATTAAAAACGTTTTTACATTTAATTATCTATTTTAAAAAATAAAATCTAGCTGTGTATTTTAAGTAAATTCTATTTTTGCTTATTTTTTTTAAATAAATTTTTAAATTTAAGTTTATTTAATACGGTCTTTTGTAAATGCATTTTAGTCAATTTCAATTTGAAATTTTAAGACAAAATAAAAGTCGCTTATAAAAAAAATTTTTGACATAAATAAATGCTTAAAAAATTCAAAATTATAAATACGAAAAATAAAAGAATCATTAAAACTCCAAATATTCTAAATGTACCATCCAACTCGAGGAGGTGTCCGTGGCGGTCGGGATCAGTTTACTTGGGAGAATGTTAAAACCGACAAGGACCGAGAATGTTACTTAGGGCATTCTTTGATGGCTCCGGTAGGACGTTGGCAAGAAGGCAAAGATATAATGTGGTATGCCAAAGAAGAACAAAAGGCTCAAAAAGAGAAAACAGAAAAAAGAGAATTCTTAAAGGCCAAAGAATTAGAAGAACAGGCTCTAATGGCTGCTTTAGGCTATAGAGTCATTAAAAAAGAGAAAAAAGAAGAAGATGATCGTAACATGAGAAACTATAAAGACCATAAGACCGAAAAAGAAAGAATTAAAAAAGTAAAGGAAAAAACTATCGCCCAAGGTCCTCAAATTTTTGAATACAATGATAAAAATGAATTGGATAAGATGCTTTTTAAATTACTTGACAAATATGGCAAAGAAGCAGTTTTTGAAGCACTTGGGGGCTCAAGTGACAAAAAGAAGAAAAATGAAAAGAAAAAAAGGAAGAAAAAATCATCAATTAGCTCCTCCGAATCAGATTCGGATTCAGATGATTCACGAGACAGAAAAAGAAGAAAAAAACATAAACGGTGCGAAAGGGCTAGAAAGAAGAGATCAAGATCACAGAGTAATTCTTCGTTGTCAAGTTCGGATTCCGATTAAATTTTTTTTTTTATGTTAAACTAATTTTTGTTTTAAAAAATATTTTCAATTTTTTTTCAATTAATAAAAAAATTTATGCATTGTTATGACAAAATTTTAAAATTCAACTGTATTTTTTTAAATTGTCTCTGAAAAAATTTAAATAATTTATTTAATTACGTTTTTTAAAATTTATATATTTAAATTTTATTGGTTATAGTAACGAATAATTTCATTTGATTTATTTTGTTTTTGTAAGAATGAAAATTTCACCAAAAAAAATGAAAAAAATTTAAGCTTTTTTTTAATGACTCAAAATTTTAACTATCATACAGAATTATTGTTTTATGGCGAACTTATAAAGATTAAAAAATTAATATTTATAGCTGCAATTTTTAACTTTTTAGAGTTAAAATAATTTTTGTAATGGCCAATTCATTGAAGAAATATGAAGAAAAAAGTAATTTTAACTTTTGCTTTTACTTAGATTATTTGTAAATTTTTCAAAAGATTATTGATAAGTTTTCATTTTGATTCTAAAAAATTGAAATAATATTTTATCAAAAAAATTTTTTTTAAGGACTTCGCGAAGCATTCGATATTTTTGACAAGTAAAGAAATTTATAATTTTTATGTATAATTTAAATAATATTCTTTTAAAATTTTTTAAAGAGATAAATCAGGATACATTACCTTTAATGAACTTAAAGAGCTTTTTATCTCATTGAAACTGCAAATCTCTGATCAAGATATTCGAGCTTTACTGGAAAAAATGGATTTGAACAAAGACAACAAAGTTAGCTTTGTAGAATTCAAATCAATTATGAAAAGTTATCTAAATGAGGAAATTTCGGATCAAAAAATTCGTGCTACATTTAGATTGATTGATGAGGATGACAACGGAATGATAAGTTGTGATGAATTGCACTTGATTTTGTTAAGGTTAGGAAAAACTTTTCGAAGAGACGAAGTCGAAAAAATGATCTCGGCAGTTGACAAGGATGGTGATGGATTTATTTCTTTCAACGAATTTAAAGCAATATGTAAAAAATAATTTTAATCGATATTTATGACATTTTTTTAAAATAAACTAATTTTTTTTTAACAAAAAAAATTCGAATATTAACCCAAATAAAAAGTTATTTTATAAGACATTATTTTATTTTTTTAACACCTTTTGAAATCATAATTGAAAGTTGTGATGCTAAAAATGCTTTGCAGACTAAAGATTTTTTTTTAAATGAAATTATTTTTTTGACTCCATGGAAAAAAACTAAAAAAAATTAATTCATTAATGAAATTAAATTTAGAATTGTTTTATGCCAAGTATCGATTTTTACCTAGATTTTCTTTAAGTGATAAGAAATATTTTTTAGTCAAAATTAGATAAATATTTGAAAAGAAATTTAATTAGATATGGCTTTGTAGAAAAAGGTATTGATTTTTTTTTTTAAAAAGAATAAAAAAAATTCAAAATTGTTTTCATAAAAGTTTAGAATAGTATAACATACTTTTTTATTCATTTTTTCAATTTTTTTTTTTAAAAGAATTTAAGGTTTTCATACTAACTGAATAAAAGCAAAAATCTTAAGAAATAAGTTATAATAATTTTCTAAATTGATGACTGTTATGGTATTTGGCTTTTCTGGAAAAATAATAAATTAAATTTTAACCTAATAAAATTTTATTATTAAATAATTAAGAATAAATTAATTTAAAAATTTTAGAAAGAATTCGATTTTTTCTGTGAATTTTTCTTATATTTATTTGTATGCTCAAAATTTATCATTTGTAAGATTTGCTCATGAGATATATTTATTCTAAATTAAAATGATTATAATGATTACCTTATTAAGTTATTTTAAAGAGATACGATGAATTTTTATTGAATATATTTAATTTTAAATTCTATCAAGTAATCTTAAAATAAGTCTTTAATGTGCAATTTATAATAATATTTTTTAATTTAATTTTAATTTAATGTTATTTCATTTTGCGCCAATTCTGGCGATGTATTAAAATTAAAAATGAAAAGTGTAAAAAGTAAAATGTAAGATAGAAAATAATGATACAAATTTGTAAATAAAAAAAGAAATGAAGATTATTTTGTTAATTTGGTTTCAATTAAAAAAATAATTTTTAATTTGTACATACTAGAGTTTTAATTTTTTTTCATAATAAACATAAAAATATAAAATATTTAAATCTTTTATTTAATAATATTTTATAAAGATAGCACATTTTTTAAAGGTTTTGACTTGAGTTGAAAAAAAATGACCAAAAATAAGACGAAATTTAGATTACTCTTGTCTTTAAGATTGCTTGAAAAAAAATTACATTTTTTTGATATTATTACATATTTAAAAATATCTAATTCATTTAATTATCTTTAGCTAGGTAAAATTTATATTTCTAAAAATTTTTATTTTTAACAATGATTTTATCAAAAAATATAAAACTCATTAGATAAAATTAATTATCCAGGCAACAAAAATATTTGATTTTACAGCTCCATATTCAATTTTTATTTCTTTAGACTATGTTTTCTATTAAATTTTTCTATTGTTACATAAATTATTTTTAAGTAATTCAGTTATCGTACACCCTTGCAAATAAGACCTCAAATTCAATATCAAGTTCAAATTTACTATTTGAACTAAATATTTTGTCAATTAAGTGCCTAAATTCGTTAATAAAAAGACGATTTATTTTCAAGGGCATAAAAACAAGTTGTTTAAAAACAAGGTCTAGTCTATTTGATTTTAAAAAATATATTTTGCTCATGAAAATATAATTAGCATGATTAGAGTATAAGATTTTTAAATTATAAACAAAGTAATTGTTTTAAGGTAATAATTCGAGTTATTTTTTTATAAATACGACAATGGGTGATAAAGAATTTCGTCATTTAGTCAATTAAAATTCGCACACTAAAATGACGCTGTTGATCATGATTAATACAAAAAACTGATTAGTTTATTTTATAGATAAATTCTAGTTCCGGATGATTTTAAATTAAAATTTGTTTCTTAATAAATTTAAAGATCACCATAGCAACTTACTCTAAAACAACGTAATTTTTTTTTACAATAATAATATTAAATTTGAAAAATTTTTTAAATTACGTATTTTTTTTATCTTTTTGCTAATTGACTCATTTTAATTGCATGATGTTAGTTATTTAAATATTGGAATATTTTGTCTTTAGACTTAACAAAGCAATTCTCAAATGTCAAAATTAACTCCATCTCAGGAAAGAGGTTTAAAAATTTAATCAAAATTTTCTAAATTTTTAAATATTTTATTTATTATAAGAGCTAAGAGAAGCTTTTGAAATATTCGACAAGTAGGATTTTGATAAAATATTTTTATTATCTAATTTCATTTTAATAATAGAGATGGCTCTAACAGTATTTCTTCTAAAGAATTAAGAGACGTGTTTCGTGCATTGGAAATAAATGCTAGTGACAGTCAAGTTCAAGCAGCAATGAAACAAATGGATAGAAATGGCGATGGTGAGATAAGTTTTTCAGAATTTAGAAAAGTAATGGAATCTCAGTTTTACCGAAGATACAGCAACGATGAAATCCAAAGCGTTTTCAATCACTTTGATCGAGACAATAGCGGATTTATTACTGCAGATGAACTTCGCTTGGCTTTGTCTAAGATTGGAAAGACATTTCGCAATGAAGAAATCGAAAGAATGATTAGGGCAATTGACAAAGATAATGATGGCCGTATCTCAATCAATGAGTTTATCGAGTTGTTAAAATAATAATCCTTTTTAAGTATTCAATGTTGTTTATTAATCAAGTGTTATTTATATTGATTTTTTTTTCTTTATATTTTAATAAATCTTTTTTAAAAATTAGAGCTTTTATTGCTTCCAAAGCTTATAAAAATAAAGCTTAAAAAAGAGCTACATTCACAATAACTAATTACTTAGTTATGTACTAAAAATTTCATATTACTTCAATATTGTTTAAATTTATTTAGATTTTAAAAATAGACATAAAATTTTTAGAAAAAAAATGGTAAATTTTTTTTTTCAAAAAAGAGGTTTAAAAATGTTATTTTTTTTTTATTAAAGAGCTCTGGTCTTCACAGTTATCAACTAAAAGAGATTAAAGAAGCATTCGATATTTTCGATAGGTGAATTCTTTCTCTGTTTTTTTAAAACTTGTTTTTATTATTGATAAAAAGAGATCAATCAGGTGCAATTTCGGTTAAAGAAATGGAGCGGGTGTTTAAGACTTTAGGTATTCAAGCTTCTAAAGAAGAAGTGAGACTGGTCGTAAAAGAAATGGATACTGACGGAGATGGTGAAATATCGTTTGACGAATTTGCCAGAGTGATGGGTAACAAATTCTACAAACGTTATACTTCATCGGAAATTAGGGCTGCATTTAAGCATTTTGACAAAGACAATAATGGATATATAACTTGTGAAGAGCTTAAAGAGTGCATGGCTAAAATGGGGAAGAGATTTACAGATCGCGAAATTAGTCGCATGATTAAATCAATCGATAGAGATGGAAATGGCATGATTTCAATAGAAGAATTTGCTCAACTATTGGACTAAATATTAGATTTTTAAATTTTTTCTATTAATGGCCATAGTTATATTAATTTATTTGAAATATTTTTATTCTATTTAATGTAATTCCATTCGATAATTAATTTTATTTAGTTGAATATTTAAATTTTGCTTTATTGGTAATTTAAAATGTAAATTTTTGAAAATAAAATCATTAGTCAGATATTCAAAAATTTGATTTAAAATAAAAAAATTTTTTGAATTCAAATCATGGTCTAATTAAAATAAAAATTTTATATATATTTCAAGGTTAATCAACAGGCTAGTGCCCATGCCTCATGAGACTGATTAACACTCCATTTATTTAATTGATTATTAAAAAAACAAAATATATATATATATATATATTAAAAGTATAAAATTAAATTTATGTTATTAAAAATTGAAAGCTTAAATTTTGAAAACTTCAACATTGATCTCTTGATCACAAAGCAATTTATTAATCTTGAATAAAAATGTTCAAATGTTTTTTCTCCACTTTTTGATTTGGCCATTGGTTCAATATGGTTATAGCTGTTGCTTAAAATATAATTCAAATTTCTTGAGCCATTTTTCTTTTAGATTTACCGGAGAATTGTAATTATAATAGACATTTATAAAAGAGTTAGCATTCTTTCAAAAATTCGATGTTGAAATGGTTCGATGGTTAGTGGTTTCAACATATAAATGAAAAGCGCCATCTTTTAGTAAATATTAGAATTTTTGTTTTTTTGATCCCATTTAGTAATATAAATATTTTTTTTTGAAAAAAAAAGTTTCAAATCAATTTTGATCACTTTTATTTGAAAAAAAAAATTCAAGTCAAGTCATATGACTTGACTTTTATTAGACTGTTAAAAGACTTTTTTTTTTTACTTTTGCGCAAGTCTGTTTGTAACTTTAAGTTATCTTTATGCTGGAGCCTCGAAATTTCTTCGTGATATTTAAACATTGACTTATTCTTTTGTTTTTTGTGACATTAAAATTATAGCTTCCTCAACCAGTTTTATTACATTCATAAACTTGTACAATTGAGTAAAACAACCTCTTTTTCTTCATTACACCATATTTGAAATGTCTAAAGCCTTCAGTCTTGTTTCGTACGATTTGTTAATAAGTCAATTTTTTAAATAAGGCTTTTTAACAATAAATATTGTGCTTACATCTAAGCTTAATATTTTTCCATTTCAAATTTGCATTGAAAATAACTCCAAGATCTATTCCGGTTTTTGACGTTACTAATTGCTTAAAAATTGATATAGTAAGAAAAATTTGGTCCTGACATGACTTCTCATTTTGATGCATTGAAAAGCAGAATCCAATCTTATATTTCAGACATAGAGAAAATTTTAGTATCATTCGCATAATTTTTGCCAGCATTGTCGATTCCTTTGGTTATATCATTGGTATATAAAAGAAAAAATTGTAGACCGATCTCTGAAAATTTCATCTTGAATAATTTTTTGTCTTCCTTTTTTCAAGAGAGCTTCAATCCATTTAAGTATCAGACCATTAAAGCCTAGTGTTGGCAATCGACTCCAATCGATTGATAAATTTCAAAAATCGATTAATATTTTTTAGGCGATTATTAAAATGATGGTAGTTTCAGGAAATTTGTAGATTTTTAAATTATAATTTTTTATATAATATTGTTAGCGGCTGGCGCTTTTATTGTTGATAAAAAACAATAAGTCCTAGAATAGCTAAGAACTAAGATGCCAGTCTAAATTATAATTTAAAATTGATTCTATGGTTCGTCTTAGTAATAAAATAGATTTAAAATATAATATTATTTTCGTATATTATGTAAGTTTCTGATTTTGGAATAAAGCTAATTTTTGAGAAATCACTAAATTATTTCAATGATTCGATATCTAATTAAGCGAATTAAAGTTCAAGTTTACCGCCAACAATATTTAAATAGTTTATATTTTAATTTTTGATTATTTTAAAATTTTAATTTTTTTTTTATAAAAAAATAATTCAATTATTTCTAATAAATCGTTAAATTGTAATTTTTGCTTTAAAATCTGAAATTTTAAATTAGTTTAAAAATCTTTTTTTATAAAAATAATAAAATCGACTAAAAAAAACTTAAAATTAGTCGATTGTTGAATCGATTATTGATAACCGATTGCCAAAATATTAAAGCCAAATGCTTATAAGTTGTCAATTGTCTGTGCCGAATAGAAATAATATCAAATTCATACTTAATCAGTTACAAATTATTTTTCTTAAGATTATCTTACGTTTTGGTTATTATCATGTTTTACATTGAGAATAAATAAAAAAATTTATTTAAATTTTATCCGAAATATATATTTGTAAATAAAAAAATTTTCAAAAATATTTTTCATTTTAAAATTTTTCGTTTGTTTGAAAAAAAAGGTGGAATAACAATTTTTATTTAGTTGATGTTAGTATGAAGTAGTAGTAATATGAACTTAATTATTTAGATTTAATTATTTCCAACATTAGACAATTCTTAGTCAAATTTGAATTTCTTTAAAAAATCTTTTATTCAGGTTATTGAGACTCTTAAAAAACTTGAATTTCGAAATTAAATGACCTAATCTAAAATACATATAGATTAATTTTTTTTAATTTTCTGAACTTAAATACATCTTAATTCCATTCACATTTTGTGGCGCATTTTCATAATTTTAAAGATAAGAACTTGGTTCGAAAATAAAATAAAAATAATTTATTAATTTGAAAATCCCAACAATGTTTTTAAAATATAAATGTCTGAATTTAAAAAAAATACCTATAAACAAAAATTACCTTGATGTTTAATTTCATAATTTCAAATGAAATACCAAAAAAATTTTCTTTCTTAATTAATATAATGTGATAAATTAATAAATATTTTAGTATCCTTGCTAGCTTTGTTTCTTAAAAAATATTTTTAATAAATTTTTAAAAAATAATTATAAAAATAATTGACAAAAATACTATGAAATAGCTTATTTCAATAAAATTAAAACGCTAATTATTTTATATTAAATTTTCAAACATCAACTATATTTTGTTTTTAAAGAGAAAATTAGAAACAAAAATTAAATCGCATAATTTAAAAAAAATGGTAAATTAAACTCGATTTATTTCTTGGTAAATTTTTTTTTCAAGAGTGCATCCTCAGAAAGCTACAAGCTAAAAGAACTAAGAGAAGTTTTCAATATTTTTGATATGTATAATGGTCTAATTTTAATATTTTCAATATTATCATTAATTTTATTTTAAAGTGATAAATCTGGATCGATTTCAGTTAGCGAAATGGAACAAGTTTTCAAATCGTTGGATATTGATGCTACAAAAGATGAAATAAAACTAGTAGTAAAAGATATGGATTTAGATGGAGACGGAGAAATATCATTTAAAGAATTTGCTAGAGTAATGGGCGTAAGAATATATCGAGACTATACCAATGATGAGATAAAAGCAGCATTTAATCACTTTGATAAAGATGGAGATGGCTTTATCACCAACACTGAGCTAAAAGAATGCATGAAGAATATGGGAAAAAATTATTCAGATCGTGAAATTGATCGAATGATTAGATCAATAGATACTGATGGAAACGGAATGATATCAATTGATGAATTTGCTAAACTTTTGGAATAAGTTGCTATTGAAATTATATATTTTTTCTTTTAAATCCAAATTAATTTTTATCAATAAAATATTTATAAAAAATCATTTTTTTCATCTTTATTTTTATAAGTAAACTATTTCAGGTAAAAGCTAAAACGTAAAAACTTATGCTAGGCTTATGTTACTAAAGCTTGAAAATAGTTCGTACCAAAATTAATTAATAAAAAATTTGTTTGAATTATTTTAAAAATTCTAAAATCTCATTTTTTTCTTCGATTAAATTGAAAATCATTTAAAAAAACTCAAGTTTCCTGTTTTTGAAGGGATTAAAATTTTGATCTAATTCAAAAAAGACAATCTGTATTGTCTATTTGAATGATTCAAAATTTATGACTTTCAATCAAAACCCAAAGAACTTTTTTAAAGAACATCTAGTTAAATTTTTATTTTTAGAATGGATAAACGAACAAAGCGTTAGTATTTAATTGATAAATGAAAAATCAGAGTTGTTCATGAGACAAAAATCCACTCTAAATTTTGTAAAAGTCAAAGTCAAAGTTGACTTGGCAAAATAAAAATCACATTTTTTATATTTAAATGCTTACTTAAATCATTTTCAAAAATAATTTCAAAAATAAAAGTAAAATATATCCATGTTTGGATGATTTTGTTCGAAAAATTCAACTCATACCTACAAACAAATAGACGAATAAGTCGGTTACGGATAGCTTTCATCAATTCCTAATTTTATTTGGTTTTTTTTTTAAAAGCAAATGAAGAATTAAAATTCAAAAATATTTTTCAAAAAGATTAAATGAGTAAAAATAACTTTAAATTTTAACTAAGAAGATTAACACTCAAAAAACGATTTTTTTTACGTTAATTCCTGAAGGGGTCCAAAAAACCCCTTAAATAAATTATGCCTTTAAACAAGCATAAATTACCAAAATTATACAAATGTAAACCTGGTCTAAACCAAGCTTCAGAATATTTTATAAACCTAACCCATATTTGGCTAGCCATGCAAAATTTTTCAGATTTAATGTAAAATCGAATATTTTTCATAATAAGAAAAAACTTATCTCTTAACAAAAATTTTTTAATCATACTGGCTCCATAAAGTTTTGACCACATGGCTGGGATTGGGAAATTTGGGCATAATACACCTCTTGCATAAAGGATACCGATAAAAGTTAATATGTCTTCTTTTCTAAATAAAAGATTAGGATCCACAGCTTTCGAGTGACAGTTGGTACAATTGTACCATATCGTTCCATTTTTCGAAGTTTATCAATATTAGTTTCTTCTACTTCTTCAGGTTCTTCATTATCTGAGCATTCATCTGAGTCATTTTCAGAAAAAGGGTGAATTATTATCTCCATTTTTTCTTCAAAATAATCATCAATGTCGTCCTTATTCTGATTGAGTAATGTCGGCATTTCTAAGAAGTTCAAGAGCTTCTAAGGCAGCTTTTCTTGGTGAAATGGTTCAATATTTATTTTTAATTATAGGAATTAATTGAAATTAAGTAGAGTTTGAAGTTAAAAGCCTAATTAGCCGTGTCTTTAGTTTATTATACGAAAAAAAAGACAATATTTATGGAGGGTCCAAAAAACCCCTCTCCGGGTTTAAAGTATACTTTTTTTTTTGCTTGAAAATAAATTATTTTGTAATCAAAACTTATTATTTATAATATTTTATTGATTTTAGCTTTGATGGAAAAAAAAAATTTTTCAAAAAAGATTAAATTTTTAGAACAACAAGCAAAAGAAGTACCAAAAAGGGTCGAAAAAACCAAAAGTCGAAGTCACAACTTTGACTTTGGAATAAAAATTAGACTTTTTGACTTTGACTTTTGAACAGCCCTGTGAAATTAATTTGCATAAAAATTAATTTTATTTACTTATTTATCTTTGATTAGTCTAAAAAAATAAAAATTTTGTCTTTAAATTAAATTAGTTTTAAATAGTGTTGGAAGTCGACTAAGCCGACTCGAATCGACTAAAAAATTATATTAAAAATTTTAGTCGGCTTGAAAAAAGACGAAAAAAAATATTTTGAATAGAAATTTAAATAACAAAATAAATAATTTTTTATAAAAAAAGTTTTTTTTATGTTTATTAATTATTTTTTACAACAAATTAAGACAAGATTTTATTAAATCATTTAAAATTTTGTTTTGTTTAAGTTCGTTTAAATTTTCTATTAGATCTTTCATGTTTGATTTTGCAAGATTTAAATTTTGTTCTATAGAAGCTTCTAATTGATCGCTCTTTATTAATTCTTTAAAAAATGACAAATAATATTTACACAGTGTAAACAAATTAACAAAAAATCGATCTTCAATTTTAATTGAATTGATGGAATCTCTGTCTGGTATCAAGCAATTAATAATTGATGTAATGCATATAAAATTTGTTAAAGATTCGGTTGAAATACAGGCTTTTAGAGATTGTGAGCTTTTTATTTCCCAATCATTGAACGTTGGCAAACATTTATTCAAATAAAATTGAAACAAGTTTATTACACTTTCACATTTTGAATACAAAGCTAAAGCTCCTTGTTCAGATGTACTAAAAGTTTGTAAGAGCATAAAATACTTGTTCACCAAATTGTCAATTGTCTCCATGTCTTCTTGCGATACTTGTGGTTCTAAAACCTTTGGTGTAAGGGCGGCATTTGGAGTTTTGGTTTGTGTAAATTCAGATGAGTTGTATTTCTTTGTCTTATTGTCCAAGCTAAATCTAGTCAAAGTAGCACTACAAATCGAATCTACGATTCTAGGATCAGAAGAAAAAACTCCCAACATTTCATCATCTGAGTCAATTAAATCAAACAAAAAAGAACAGCTCGAGTCAAGCAGATCAGCATTTAAGGAATTTTCAAGAATGAATAAAAATTTTTCTATCAATCGCTTCCAATTTAGATTAATTCCATCTTCTTCAATTGTTAGCAAGTCATTTAAATCATTTTTTAAAAAATTGATAAAATTTTTTTTTATTTCACTCATATTTAAAAAGACATCGAACAAGCGAATAATTTGGATTACTGTAGGCACATCAGACATTTGACTTAAAACATTGTATAGTAAAAAATGTATAAGAGTATAATTTTTAACTAGCTTGATTGCTATTTCTTGGCAAATTGAACACATATTTACCAAAATTCCAATTAGTATCTCTATTGCTCGCGGATAGGCTTGATCGAATTTATGAATATACTCATCGAATATTTGAATGGCATTGTATTCGTCCAGCACTTTGCAAACGTCTTTTTCTACTGTCATGTCCCATAAATCGCACAAATCTTTCTCAAATTCAGAACTAATTTCCTTTACGTCTTCTGAACTTTCTGATGATTCAATTTCTCTAATTAGTTTAAGCAAAATTTCGCACAGCCAGTGTTTACTGAATAAAGTGTCTCCAATTAAGTCCTCTTTTTGAATTTGAATAATTTCAGGTGGAGGTTCGGGATTCCATGACTCATCCATTTTAAATTTTTTTTCTAAATTATTTTTTTTAAATAAATAAACTAACAATTTTAAAAATTATTAATGTGTATACCAAATTATGGGTATTAGCGGATAAAATAAAAATATTAATCAAGGTAATTAAAAAATTTATTAAAAAAATCAATTTTTATTTTCAGGCTTAAATTCAAGAGAAGCTGAATTAATACAATAACGAAGTCCAGTCGGCTTAGGTCCTTTTAGAAAAAATTTTAGAAAAATTCATTTATAAAATTTGTTTTACCGTCATTAAAAACATGTCCCAAATGACTTCCACAACTAGAGCAAGCAACTTCGATGCGTCTCATCCCATATGACCGATCTTCAATTAGACTTACGCGGTCTGAACTAATAGCATCGTAAAATGAGGGCCAGCCTGAGCCAGATTCAAATTTTGTCTTTGAAGAGAAAATGTCTTGATTACAGACAATGCATTTGAAAGTTCCAGCATTTTTTTCGTCTAAATAAAGGCCTGTCCATGGTCTTTCTGTACCTTTTTCTTGGGTAACTTCATACTGAAGTGGAGAAAGCTTTTGTTTTAGCTCTTCTTTGCTAAATTGATTGTTGAATTTCTTAATTTGGTATTTTATTTTTAAGATCAAAAAAAAAAATATCGACTTACTGGCTTTTCATTATCGGAATAAATTTTAATATCCTTAAAACTGCTAGAATAGTTAGCACTTATAAAAGAACCCATTCCAATAATCAAAGGCAATTGAATCAGCGAATTATTCTTATTTAGAAAAAATTTTCGAGCTAAATTGACAGATTTCATAACTTTTCTTTCAAATTCTAGTTACTTAATAGCTATTCAAATGTTTATTACATAAAGAATAAACTTTAGGATAATGTTAAGTTACTTTTGCATTTTTGTAATTTTAACAAAATAAGATATTCTTTGACTAGAATTTAAATTAATTATTAAAAATAAGAAAACAATTGAAAAGACTTAATTATAAAAAAATTACTTACAAATCAAATTTCTGTGAATTTGGTATTAGCTTCACATAGTTAAAAAAAAATAAAAAAACAAAAATTTTGAATAAATTCCAATTTAATAACAAAAATTATTTTGAAAGAATTATGTGTGGTGGATAAAAGCTTTTTATTAAATTTAATTGAAATAAAATGTGATCTTATTTTTATTCAAATTTGACCAATTTAATTTAATTGTATTTTTTAGATTTTCAAATTTAAATTTTTAGTTTTTTTAATTTTTTTTAATTTTTAAAATTCAAAGCGTTATAAAAAAAACTTCCTAAATTTTAAAATGTTTAATTCATAATAATTTTAATTTTTAATTATATTCAATGTTTAATATTTAAAAAATTTTTACAATTTAGTGTTGAATAAAAGAACCTAAAAAGCTTTTTACTCTCCTTTCTGTATAAATAATAGGAAAAAAGTATATTGCCGGGTTTTATGTTAAAAAAATCCAGTGAAAAATTTAAAAACCAAAAAATTTTTTTCTTTTTTACATTTTTAATTTTGAACGCATGCTTTAGAATCTTAATCACGGATTAAGTAATCATAAGCAGCAAACTCTGAAATTTTAATTAAAAAAAAAAAAATTTAAGTAATGCATTCGATCCAGTACCCTAAATTAAGGAAAAAAATATTAGAAAATTTATTTTTTATCAATGTCAAGATCTGTTCAATGTTCTAAATATTTTACTCTTAACAATGACAATGATCTTTCCTTTGGCCGTTCCTACTCATAAATTTCATCAGCAAAATTCAATAAACAATTGACCAATATGCTATTAGCTTTGCTACATAGATAAACTGGAGTAGCTTTATATAATTGCTATTATTTGATTATTGAACTCTAGATTTCGTTGATGGCAATTCGGACTATTTAATGCAAAGGGTGCAATTTATTCTGTCTTTTTAAAATAATCAGATAATATACGACAGAATAAAGTGCAGACTTTCTAAAAGCAGCAATCGTTCAGGCCCAAGCTGACTCTGTCTGCATAATTTGGCTATCAAGATTTTTGAAAGCCTAATGAACGGGTGTAAAATCCTTTCGCTTTAGTTTGGTTAACTAATTTATTCGTGTTGAGCTAAAAACAATGGGGCTTTTGTTATATGGATGCAAAGAATTATTAACAGGAATAAATCTTTTTAAAATAAAATTAGGAAAATAAAAAAAAATTTAATAGTTTGGCTTCTAAAATTTATTTAGGCAATGAATGAAACATGAAATAAAAGAGAAGATTTTTGAATATAAAAATATATAAATAAAATATTTTTATTGAAATTTTTTATTTTTTTTTGTTTGCTGCTTTTTTTTTGTTATTATACTTGAGTTTTTGATGAATTTAAAATGATTTTTCAAATTAAAAAAAAAAATAAAAGAAAATAATTTCCAATTCAACTTGATCCACTTGTCGCTCTGTTTTTTTTTTAATACTTTGACAATTTTATATACTCAATGAAAAACAAATTTAAAATTTAAGACTAACAGAGACAAGAGGAATAAGATAAAAAAATTTTCAATTTTTTCAACAACAAAACGTAATAGAATAATAACAAATTTTATTAAAAACTCTTTTAAATATAAAACATCCGGTTACAGTGAATAGAGTTATTGCGTTTAATATTCAAAATCAAGATGCCGATTTTTGATCAACTACATACTTTGGTATTTTATTCGGGGCTGTCGTTATGTTGTTATTAAGCTCGTCGTTTGCTCGTTTCATACTTGCTGTTGGTCCGCTTGGCACAAAATTTGATGAACCGGAAGACAAGTGCGAACCTGACGGAGAGGTTTTGATTTGCACAGAGGACGCAGGTGACGGAGGGATCATTGGTTTCTTGGTCGAATTAAACATATTTTTATCAATAGGCTCATTTTTTAAATTAGGAACTCTTAAATAATATTTTTTTATAATCTTAAAAAATTTAATTTAAAAATAAGAAAACAACTAACCCATTCGTTTTATTTGGATTTATGTTTGAAGAAGACGGATGTTTTATTGGAGTATGGGATGCAGATCCTGGTTTGTGGCCGAGTTGATTAACCGGTAAAGATTTATTCAAGTTTGAGGAAGGCTGCTGAGGCCTGTTCGGATGGGTCTGATGCGGATTAACTTGGCTGGGATGCTTTGGATAGTTCGCATGCGATCCATTTGAATTTTGAGCGTTTTTATTAACATTAGGATGCATTGATTTCTGTTGATGTGTTTGTGACGTATTTACATTTTGAATTGCATGCGATTGATGCATTTCTTTAAATATAAATTAAAATTTAATCATTTGAATATTATTCAATGAATAGAACTATTTTAAGTCTTGAAAATAAAATGTTTTTGAGACACCCACAATTAGTGGGCTTTTCGGACACGGTTAAAAAAATTTATTCATAGTATTTATTTTAATGTCAATTTTTTAGATGTAATTTTTATTTTTTTGAAATCGAAAATTTAAAAATTTATTTTTGTTGATAAAATGCCATGATTACTAAATTAATATTTTAATAAATAAAGTAATTTTTCTAGCTTAGCAAAATTAATCCAAAATTTATCTAATTCGGAAGCTGATTGAATAATCTTGACTTCGATCTATCACAATTTATTGTGCTTTCACTTCTTTATCAGGGTTAAGTAATCGCTGATTTATTTTATTCAGTGTTGAACGGCAGGCAATCGTTGACGACCCAAACGCCATTAAAACAAATGTTTTAATTATTAAATAAAAGAAGAAAAACAAGACAATTGTCTCATTAAACTATACATTGGCATTTGGATCTTTTTTTTCCTATCAAAAAAGAAAAACATTCGATTCAATTTGTTTTAATTTTGGTCAAAACAAAAAATGGAGTCTAATTAAATTCCATTTTCAAAATCAATCTATAATATCAAATGAATTTTTGTAGCAAAAAAAAATTGGGCTAAATATTCAATTTTAAATTTTTTGAAAACTTCAAAATGTAAATTTTGATTTAGTTTTATTAAAAATTTATCAAAGTTATTTAATTTTTTTTATCAATTCATCAACATTTATTTATATTTAAAATTAATTATTATTAAAAAAATTAAAATTTTTTTAAAACTGTTTTAGTCTGCAAAATTTTTTTATAATTAAATGCATATAAGTTTTAGCTTTGGTTCAAAGAAAAAATTATTCTAGATAGCTGAAAATCAAAAGTGCTTATAGTGCCATTTTTCAGAGATTTATTTTAATTATTGATAAGAAAAAAAAAATGCTTACCATGATGAGGATTCATTTGGGGCGGATATGGCTTTTTGACTTGGTGTTGTTTATAGTTAATATTTTGGGCCTGTTGTTCTGCACTCTGAAAATTTTAAAAATCAAATTTAACATTTGCTGTTCTTAAATGAATAATTATCCATTTTATACCTTAGGTTTACCGATTTTTTTCTGAACCATTGGCGAACACTTTTGGTATATAGTTAGATAGTCTTTCGATATATCTTTACAAGTTCAATTTAAATTAAATATGTTCATATAAAACATTTAATTAGAAAACTCATTCTCTTATTTATATTTACATCTTAAACTTAACCGCCCTAAAACTTAATTTAAACATGAAACAACCTTCTAGTTCTTGCTCAACAATGTCTTCTTTTACATATTGGTACCACTGGCGGCCTTCGGTTGAAGTCGGTATCTAAATTTAAAATTAACTAGAGCTCAACACTTCTTCAAACTTACAATCAAATCGGTTCCTTTACATGCTAAGAATATGCAAAAACAGGCTATTTTTTCTGACGAAAATCTCACACAAAAATTTGTCAAAATTAAGCTGTTGGTGGCCGTAAAATAGGCTGCTTCGGCGAGATCTCGTGGCGCTTTAGTCACAAAATAAAATATGCTTGTGAAAGAATCACTTTCACGCTTACCTTTAATCATTTGACATGTTTTAATGATAAACGTATGTGCATGATTAATTAGCACGTCAAAGCCCAGAGTTTGCAATACACAACTTTCAAGCTTGACGATTTCCTCTTCATAGCGCTTATATTCCTTAAAAATAAAGTTTTCAATATTTAACATTCTAGCAAAAAATAAATACTAACCTCTCTGGTAAGGCCGACTGATTCGTTTGACTTTCTGAACAAACGCTGTATGCTGCTAATTAAATCAGCCAAACGCCTTGGATGTTCTTCTATTTTGCATGCAAGAAAAAGACAAGCAGCCGCTACCATCTTGGTAATCAAATTATTTAACAAAAAAAATGAACATAAATTTTACTTCTTAAAAGTAAACTTACACGTACATATCGGTGAAATTTTCTGAACGAGTTTAGCATAAAAAAACGATGCATGTAGATAATTGCCGTGTTAATACACAGCTGGTTTACTTTGAGCTCTTCGCCAAGATCACTTATGAACAAGGCGGCTTCTTGTCGCTTGGCAAGCTCTTGTTCAGCGCTCAGACCATCTTTGCGACTAGGGGAATTTTCAATACCTTCTTGATTGAAAATCCATTTGTTTTCTGATTGTAATTGATTGCTTGAATTGGAAATTTGTGATGAAGATGCTGAATTGGTTGTTCCATTCATTGTGTTTTCGATAGTTTGACTAGATGTTTGATTTGAGGCGGCCATTATCATAAATATTAAAAATCAAACAAAAAATAACTCTAAAGTTGTTCTTAAAATGTCCAAATGTGAAAAAAAAATCCGTTAAAAGGAACTAGAGGAGAGCGTTAGGACAGTCATATGACTCAACTTGGTTTGTGATGACTTTAGCCTTCTTTGATTAAGTAATAATTGATGAAATTATTATTAATAAAAAATATAAGATCAGAAATAAATAATATGTGTATGAGTGTATGTGGAGACTAATAGAGAAATATTATTTGCAATTTTTTCAACTTATGTATTTGCAGAGTTTAAATTAGAATTTTTTTTAATGGACTCGACTACAATTTTGTCTGATATAATTAACAAAGCTTAAGCTCTGTATATTTTTATTTCGCAATTATTTATTAAATATTTATTTTTTCCAAGACAAAAATTTTGCTATTAGATTTATTCATATTTTTGTTTTTGCAATGAGATATTATCAGATAAATAAACTTTCTTCACACAAAATATAAAATTTTTCTTATTGTTTTTTAATTTATGAATTTATTTTATTGATACATGTTCTGATGCTTTTATAAATTTTAATTAGAAAATATAAATTTCATAATTCAAGATTAAATATTTTGATTTATGGTGTTAATAAAAATAAAAAAACTTGAATATTTTTTCAAATACCGAAGATTTGAAAAAAATAACCTAATATTTTATGAAGAATTTATGATGAGTATTAAGCATCAATCGATAGCGCTGAATATATGATAATTTATTTCTTGGTCTGTTCGTTCTATACTTTAATTTCCAAATTATTTTTCAAATATCTATTTATTAATAATATTTATTTATTGTTTAATCAAATAATAACTCTACTCTAAGTATATATAATTTTTTAGTTTTTCATTTTTTAAGAAATCGTTTTGTATTTTAAATAAGCAAAATTTAGCGGAAATTTAGCACTAACAATTGATATAATTAAAAATAAAAAATAAAATATTTTTTTAACATTTTTTATAAAATATTAAATATGATTTTATCTTGTTCAAATAAGCATGCACCATCATTTAAAGTAACATACAAAATATTTACAATGACAATTAATTTGTAATATTAAAAAAATATAATAAATAATATTAGATTCGTAATTTCGGGTAAATTACTGCACCAATAAAAAATATTCTTATTTAATAGAATAAAATTACCCAAAAATTTAATTTAATAAAATTTATTCAAATTCAATTATAAATGCGCTAAATAATCATATTTCAGCAGTTTTAATTAATATTAATATTAGTTTTAGTAAATGTTTAAATACTCTATTTAGTTTGAAGAGCGATAAAATGGCACATAACTAAAAGCTGTTGACATTATAAACAAAGAATTTATGACAATCACTGTATAAATTTGGCAAACCAAGTGAATTGTTAATAGAAAAGTGTTTAAGTAGCATAACATTTTTAAATATAGGCAAATTCTCTCAGCAAAGAAATACGGTAAATAATAAAATGCAATTTTTAATAAAATAAAAATTAAAAATTTTTTATTGTCTAATAAAAATTCAAAAATTTAGAATTTTTTTAAAGTGACAATTTCAAAAAAAATAATATATATTCATAAAAACATTGATTGATAAATTTAATAAAGCTGTCCATAACCATAAGGAGTGCCTCCATAAGGATTGCCATAAGGACCACATGGATTGGCTGGCATTACAGGTACGCAACACTGTTGCTTTGGTCTACATTTGCTTGCACAACAACCCATTTTATATAACAATGTCACTGTTTTTTTAAAAACTTATGATAAAAATAGAGCATAAATTTTCGGTTTTTATACCATCAAATTTAGAAAAAAACCTATTAAAAATGATAAAGAAAAATGCCAAGAGCCTTGATCAAAAACAAATTATGTAATATTTATTTCTAATTTCTCTTTGACAAATTAAATTTTCAAAAAGAATTTTGACAAACCATTCGACCTTAATTTTAATATTAAAAATAAGTTTTCTATGCAATGATCTAAAACTGTTAAAACAAAATATTTCATTTGATGCTATTTTAATTTTTGTTAAGAGATATTTCAACCGTATCATAGTTGGAAAAGTAAGAAAACCATTAAACCATTAATTTTAATTAATCTTTCATAAGTCAACCTAGTTTCACGGTCGATATTTCATTTAAAATTCCAAAACTAATAAAATTTCTTTTTTATATATTTAGATATTTTATCAAAATTAAAATATTACAAATATAAGGAAAATATCATATAAAAAAATAGAATTTAGAAAAATAAAAGAAAACTAGGAAATGATTTAATATAAGCGCATGTGTATGATAACAAGTGAAAAATGTGTAATATTTTAAAAGCCTAAACCTTAAAAGACAAAGCTTTAAGATTAAGATAGCTATCGGTCAAACACAGAAGCATTATGCTATTAAAAATTTTATCAAAAATTAATTGATTAAGTAATTACTATAAAAAAACTTAATTTCTTTAGGGTATAAATTTTTTAACACTAGGAATTGGAAATTTTTGAAAATTTTGAACTTGAATATTATCTCCTAGATATAAAGTTTTAAGAAATTATTCAATATATAAAATAAAATTGTAAAAACTTAAAAAAAAATTTTAATTTTTAAATAAATTTTATTTATAATTCGAAATTTTAATTTGAAATTTTTGTAATAAATCAACCGGGCTTTCTAGTTTTAATGTTGAAGAGGCTTAAGAGTCCGAAAAAAGATTCAAATTTAATGTTATTTAAGTCTGTTTTAAAATTTTCATGATTAAATGCACTCTAAAATAAGTAGCTAAAATACGAGATAAAAAAAAATAATAAGAAATAAACTATATTTTCCAAAGGTACAAGCTTTAGAAAAGTGTCAAAACAATTCTGGGTCTTATATGGATCTTTATTTTTAATTGAGTTCAAATTTTAGCAAGGATTTTTTTCTCGATTCCAGTTATTAGTGTCTCTTATTCAGAATCCTAAAAATAATTTGTAGAAAAATCTAATTTCCTCAAACAACAGCTGATGAGATTAAGTAAATTCTAAGCCGTAAACCAAGTGAAATGTTCGGGCTTGAAAAAAGAAGTTCATACACACGCAAATAGAAAACACTTCATTGATAAAATATTTGTTCACCTAACATTCACTTAGTTCTTTTTAATCAGATTGTCCATCAGATTTTCTGATATAATCAACAATTTTTATGCTTCAAATGAATCATCTTAATTTTCTGAAAGAAAAAAAAAATTTTTTTGGACTTATTTGATTCTTATCAATTTATGATTAAAAGGCTGAAAATAAAATTATAATTTAGAAAAAATTTTTTTTTTTTAAGCAATAACTCATCTAATTTAGCTGATTTTCTTTATAAAATCAACGAAATTTCAAAAAAAAAGGAAAAATTTTTCCATCTGATTTTGTCTTTAAAAATAAAATTTAAAAAAATTCTAGTTTATTACTTTTTTCAATAAAAATAAGTTAGTAAATAGAAAATAAGCTAACATTTATAATTTCAATTATAATATCTATAATTTTGATAGTTAGTTGGCTTAATGTTCACAATGCGTTCTTCTTCTTCATACAATCTTCTTGCTCTAGCGATTCGTCCAATCAAAAATGGTACGAGAAGTATGATAAAAAATTCCAGACCAAGAACAATCGAATTTGGTATGACTATTAAATTAACCCCATTTTCTTTGAAGCTCTTGATTGTTTTGTCAGCACAGCCACTTGAGTAGTTCTTATAGCAGCATTCGGTAATATATGTAGCATTTTTGAAATCATTTGGACTATTGGCACCACAGCATTCGAACAATTCTGAAAAAAATCTCATAGAGCTGCACTTTTCGATTTTTTCCGATTCACTTGTCTGATCTGAGTTCAAGTCGCTTACTGTTTGATTTAGTGCCTTTCTGAATTCGCTCTCGATTGAGCTTGATTTAAAAGCTGCAACTACCAGCAAAATTCCGTGGAAAATAAACAAAACTATTATAATTATTTCATATATTACAAGGAAAAATCGATTAGTACAGCATGTTCCAAATAAGCCAATTAAACTTAGCAATGTGATGAATGCACCAAGAATTAACAACACCAATGTTACACTATTAATTGCTGATACGTTGAGTATAGACTTGACCGCTTCATCTGATGTTATTTTATTTAGTATTGAATTTCCGCTCCACCGTAAAACAGCTGATACTATAAAAACTGATAGTCCCAATAGAAGAAAAACCACATTTATGATGCATAAAAAAATTCGAATAATAGAACCAAAAAATCCAGTTCTTGCCATTTTAATTTTTTTTTGTTTTCAATCTTTTGTGATACGAAAATTTTTTTGCAAGTTTTTATAAACTCATAATTCTCAAAATGTTTAAAACTGATGATACATTCTTATCAGCTATGAGTCTTTCTAAAAAATAAAAGATAAAATATATCTTAAAACAATATAATTTAAACATTTGCTTATGAGTCAAAACTTAGAAAAATAGAAATAAAATCGTAAAAATTTTTGACCTGAAAATTGAGTTGAATTCAGACCCAGTTTTATATTCAAGAATTTGAAATACACTTGTATGTTATTTCAGTTATTCTCTATAGAAATAAAATAATGGACTGGTTTTATTAGTTGTCGGGCCAATCTTTTTTGTTTTTTGTTCAGACTTTGAAAATTTCAAGAGATTTTTTTTGGCCATACTCGAACAAACGAAGCACTTTAAGTGGAAAATCCATGTTATGCAAAGCTTAATTTTTCATTATTTTAATACAATAGAATTGCTAAGTGACCCGAATTTTAAGACTTATTATTCCATTGAGTATCATTTAATTTAGCAAATAAAGTAATAAATAAATCTAAAAAAATTATTGAATTCAAAAAATATTTATTTTATTAAAAATGGGACTCAACTTGAAATTTATGCTTCTAATATTTAATCAAACATGAAATTACTATTCGGAAAATAGTCTAGCTCAAAATTTAATTTCGACCAAAACACGATAAAACAGTTGATAGCAATATTTTTAATTTTTTTTAGAACGAAATTAGAAAGCACATGTGATTTTTATTCTTTAAGTCATAAGGTTTATAAATAATTTCATTATAAAGTATCTAAATTTCAACAAAAAAATTTTATGCTTTTTTTGTGGACTTTGTACATGGAATAAAGATTTAAAATTTTAAATATTTATCCTATTTAAGAAAAAAAAAGAACAGTTATTCAGGTCATTATTCTCAAAATGCTGATCAAATATCAGAACGAGGTCATTTTGATTGATTTTTAAAAGCTTTAAAAGCATAAAATAAATAATAACAGCTTAATACTAAATTGTTTTTTTTTAGTTTAGTGTCAGTTTTTATGTTTCGAATTTCTTGATATTTGAACAAAAAAAAATTAAAATGCTAAAGAGTTTAAAATGTTTTTTATAAATAAAATTTATATAATTTCTATATTTATCTTTAAAAATTAATAGTGCTTCTTTAAAATTAAATAAAATTATCATATAATATTTTTTTTTATTGGAAATTAAATAGTGAAATCAATAAAATTAATAATAAATAAATAAATAAATTTCTGTATGTTTATTTGAAATTTTTTTAAAATTAACTAAGACTAATCTTAATCAATTTAATTTTGTAGATGATGATTAATTGTTGAATCAGTGGTTACTGAAATTCAACATATTTGACAAATTTGAGATAAATAATGTCAAGCCATGCTTTGACCAATTGACAACTTATAGACTAAAGAATCAATTGCGCAAAAATAAATAAAAATAATATTTTTTTAAACTATTCATTATCAAAGAAATCTCAGATGAAAAAAAAGCGGCAAACCTAAAATTTTAAAATGGTTTGACGAAAATAATTTTGAATAAATAACATAATATTCTTTTGATCTCTGAGAACATCGATACTTCAAATGGATTTAGATTTAAATTCAAGATATTAAATATCATATCATCTTTATTTTTTTCTTACTCATGCAATGGCTCCATTAGACACCTTGGTTATCAGTTATTGGGGTAAAAACGATCCATTGCTCCTATTCAAGTTTTAATTTTTACATTGTACTTCTCGGCTTTTACAATACAAAACGTGTCATAAAGGCAAGACCAATCATTACTTTTTTGTTTTGAATTACTTTTGAAATATGAATACATACTCATATGAAGGTTATTACTAAAACACGGACCCATACTTATCTCCCAAAGAAAAACTCTGCCAGTTATCCCCTACAATTTTTCTAAAACAGAATTTTACCAGCTTTCTCCCAAGACCAAGACCAAAAGCTCTGGATCGTTCCATTTTAGTTTAAATTCAAATATCCATAGTTTAAAAAAATTAAGTTTTTTTAATAAAAATAATATTGAGTAAATATGGAAAAGGAAAATTTTTTTTTATATTGTCCTTTTTTTAAATTTTACATACAAATTTAAAAAAAATTTAAATCTTGGATTTAATTTAGAATGAAAAACACAAAAAATTTTTATTCTAAAATAATTAATGCTAAAACTTAAAAAAAAATAGCAATTTTTTTCTAGAAAATCTTTTTGAAAATGATTCACTACTAGAACAAAAAAGTTAGATAACGAAAAAATTTGATTAAAAATTAAATAATTTTGTAATTTTGTTAATTAAACTTTACCCAAAACTTTCATAACAGGAATAAAAATTTTCCGGATCATTATAAAATCTTTACTGAATGTCAATGTACTTGCTACTGAATTGAGAAGTTCTAAATTTTTCGTTTCCAGGTTGACCATTTTTAAAAAGATTTTTAAAAAATATATTGTTTGATTTTTATTCAAATTGTAAAATAATAATTTTAAAGATTTTTTGATGTTTATTTAAATTTTAGCATTAATTATTTTAGAATAAATATTTATTGTGTTTTTCATTTTAAATTAAATATAAGATTTAAAATTGTTTAGTAGGTTTAATTGATTGTATAAATTCAATTGTCTGTTAGAAAGGTAAACTTCTTTTGAGACCATCTCTTCTTCTGGTAAAAAAACTTCACTTTTTGATTCCTATTTTTCAGACACTGGTGAAAATAAAAATTGTTGATAATTATTAATAACATGTATCAAAAAGATGAAAAAAAAGCATTAAAAAGATTGAATTTTTTTATTCGATTTTTTTAAAATTAAAGAAAGAAAAGATTTTCCTCAATGTTACTATGCTGCAATATTTAAAACATATTTATAACTTGAACAAATTGATAAAATTTTGAAATTTCTTTTTTAATGAAATGTACGAGACAAAAAAAATTGACTTGTTTGCCTTGATTACAATCTAAAATTTTTATTTAAAAAAAAAAAATTTGAATAATAATTTTCTAATGGAAGGTTAACTTTTAAGGTAATATTATTTTGAATAATCATCCAATTTTGACCTTTTTTTGAACAACCTCAATATATCATTTAAACGACTATTAGTATTAGCCAACTATTAGAATTAGAATTTTCTTTCATCTTTTTTAAAGAATAATTAGAAAAAAAATGCACCCAAACTGTGCAGCAATCCCAAAAATCTTGACAAAAATTTCATTTATCTTTATTTAGAATCTTGGTTAAGATTTTGTAAAATATTTATAGAATTAAAAAGAAAATTAAAAATAAAACTAATTCTAGATTTATAAATATGCATTATCCACCAGCAAATAATGGTCATGGTTTGGAAGTATTTTTTGAATGCATGGAAAAATTAATAAACTCAATCGAGTTTTTCAAAAGTTCACCTCAAAATTTCATTATTACTTATTGCAACCGCTTAAGAAGTCAAGTTAAAAATGAATTTCAACAAGTTACACAAATAGATGTATCAAAAAATTCTGATCTTTTGATCAAAGAGAAAAATTTGATGATTAAAGAGCTTGACACTTTTGAAAACGAATGCCTAAAAGTGTACGAAATTGCCAGCAATCATCAAGATTTCAAGTTTAAATCAGAAATGTCAGAAAAACTAGATAAATTTATAAGTTTTTCCCGTACTGAGCTCAAGATGCTACATCAAAATTACATTTCTAATGATCAATGGTTTTCATTAGAGAACCGACTAATGGAAGATAGACGAAAAAAATTAGAACATGATATTCTTGACGAACTACAAATGATTGAAAAATTTATTTTTGTAAACAAATATTACATTTTCAAAAAATTACGAATTTTCCAAGAAAACAGTTTGACAGGCTTTGGTGTACTCATTTATCTAAATGAAATTTTCAATGAAAAAATTCTCAACTTTTTACAGTAAAATTAAATTAAATTCTTCAATTTTCAAACTAGCTAAATTTTTTCAAAGAGAGTCAGATTTTGATGATATTGGTAAAAATATGCCCAAGCTAGAACACTGGAGTTTGGAGTAAGAGATAAAATTTTTTTGTTAAGATTTAAATAAAACAACAATATTTAATTTAAAGACAAAACTATAAGCAGTTAAATTCAAATTATTTAAAATTATGGAGTCTTTCATATTTGACAGAAAAGGACTTAGTGAAAAAAGGTGCTGTTGTTGATCTGTTTAGTGAGTATTATAAAGTAGAAGAGATCGAACTTAAATACAAAAGCTTAGCAGCATTAGAACCATTTGTTTTTACCGAGTTCAAGCAATTGAACAAACTAAATTTAACTGGCAATAATATTACCGAAATTGAAGCTTCTTGGTTTCATTTTTTGACTAGTTTAACAGAGCTTGATTTGTCCCATAATCAAATAAGTCAAATAGAAAATGGATCTTTTTCGAGCTTAGAAAAGCTGAAAAAATTAGCTTTGAACAGTAATTCGCTGGAATATTTGAATCCAATGGCATTTACTGGCTTGAATCAAGTTTTTTTCTTGGATTTAAGTTCTAATAAAATCAAACTTTTATGTAGACATCAATTCATAGAAATGAAAAACCTTAAGGATTTGGTTTTGGATCGAAATTTTATAGAGGCTATAGAACCGGAATGCTTTGTCGGTTTAGACAAGCTTGAAATTTTAATGCTTGTTGACAACAAATTATCAATCTTGGATGGCTTTCGATTTAGTGGAATGCCTAGTCTTGTAAAATTGGATTTATCTCAAAATATTATAGAAAATATTGAATTAAACGCTTTTCATGGCTTGACTAATTTAAAAGAGCTGTTGTTAGTCGGAAATCGTTTGAATCAAATTTTAGAAAGATCGTTTTGTTGTTTAGAGAATCTCGAAGAATTATATTTAGAGTTTAACAAAATCGAAATGATCGAGAATGACTCATTTATTGGATTGTACAATTTATTTAAATTAATTCTTAAAGAAAATTCAATAAGAATGATCAAGAAAAATTCCTTTGAAGGATTACATAAATTGAAGTGCTTAATTTTAAAGAAAAATCTAATTGAAAAAATTGATGACTTTTCGTTTGAGAGTCTAAGAGAATTGGAAAGTTTAAACCTAAGAGATAACGAATTAAAAGAAATTAAATGCAACACTTTTACAGGCTTGACAAGTCTAAAAGATTTGGATTTAAACAGCAACAAAATTGTATCAATTGAAAAAAATTCTTTTAGAGACGCTAAGAATTTAAAATTACTTTATCTTAAGTCTAATTTAATAGAAGAGATAAAAGTTGATTCTTTTTTTGGTTTAGAAGAATTGAGAGAGTTGACTTTGGAGGGAAATCAAATACACCAAATTCATCCATTTTCGTTTAATCTCAAAGAATTGAATAAATTGCATCTTAATCAAAATAAACTAGTAAAAATAAATATAAATGATTTTAGAGGATTGTCTAATTTAAGTGAGCTTTATTTATACGAAAATCAAATAGATAAAATACATGAAGGCTCTTTTTTGGACTTGGTCAATTTAAAAAAACTAGTTTTGAGTTCTAATTCATTGAGTGAAATTAAAACAGGAACTTTTCAAGGGTTAATTAGTCTAGAAGAACTTGAGATGGCCTATAATTACATTGAAAAAATTGATTCAAACTCATTTGAAGGCATGTTCTATTTAAAACAACTAAATTTGGGAAGTAATCGATTGAAATCACTTGAGAAAGGTGTATTCAATAATTTAGAAAGTTTGATCAAAATGGATCTATCATGTAATTTATTCGAAGATTTGAAGCCTGATGTATTCTGTGGTTTGAAGTCACTTTGCGCTGTCAATTTATGGAAAAATGGCAAATTAGAACAAAATTTAGATCAAAAGAAGTTTTATCGAAAATCAAAGACAAATAAAAAAGTTTATTATCTAAGATTTCAGTCTGAGGAATTTACAGACTTCATTTCTGATTCATCACTTATTTCTGATGATTATTCTGGCATTAATTCTGATGGAGAAAATTCAGAGCTAGATTTTCAACTTTAAACTACAAAATTACAATTCATAAAATAAAATTTTTTTATTCTAAATAAAATAAATAAAAACAACATTAATCTCTAGTTTCGATATATTTAACAAATTTTGAATTAAATTGAATTTTTTTAAATATTATTAAAAACGTATTTTAATCTGCCATTATAGAATTTTGAATTCTTTCTATACACAGATCTGTTTTTTCTCAATTCACGTCTAAAATATTTCGGCTAATATTTTATTAGTAGAATAAAATCAAAGGAATACAGTATTTTATTTTTTTTAAATAACTAAATTTCAGCAATATTGGTATGGTTATCATTTTAAATAATAGCTAAAAAAGAAGCTAGTTTCAGTCAACTGATTGAGAAAAATTGTTAAAAAAAGTAGAAGTGATGAATAATTGTAAATTGTATCTAAAAGACAAAACATATAATAATTTTATGAAAACAAAATGGTTCTTTCTATTTAACAGCAGTAAAAAGAAGAAAAAATTTTACTTCTTTATTCATGTTTTAGCTAATTTTTTGCTTAGAAAAAAATTAAACCATGTATCATTCGATTAAAAATGTTTCTTTTAAATAATAAGCAAATAAAGTCTTAAAACTAAAATTAAAATTTGAGTCCAAATAAATAATTTTAAAGAAAAATTTAATAATATTTTATAATTGAAAACCAAAAAATTGATTTAAGAGATGAATTTTAAAAAAATAGTGTATAATTTTGTTAAAGAGATAGTTTATACTTTGCTAAAATCTTTAAAACTCAAAAGAACCGGCTTGATCCTTTTTCAAAAATTCAAATTTAATTTTTTTATTAACGATAAATCATATTTCATATTTTAATATTTTTTTAAAGCTTTGAAAACGGTCTTTTAAATTTTCTGCTTTTCATGTTACAGACTTTTATAGAACTAATGCAACATTTAAACAAAGTTTTGGACAAAATAGCCGACCTTTGAGTCTTAAGAAAATTAGAATATTCAAAAATTTTATTATCAAAAATAAGTGCAACTTTGAATGTTTAAAAAGAAAATTTATTTTGAGAAAATTAAGAAAAAAATAAGGTATATTTAATAATCTATTAAGAAATGTAAATTTAAATTTTTATAAAAATTCGATTAATAACAAAAAATAATGAAACAAATTTAATTCGATTTAATTTTTTTTTCTAAATCTGTACAATTTATTAGTTATATTGGCTAGATCGAATATTTTCGTTTTTTTCTGAGATATTCCACCAACAGATTTGGCATCAAAAATTTCTTTATTATTAGATACTAAATTTTTATGGTTATTCGATGCTAAATTGGCTGAATTAAGCTCATTAAAATCAACTTTTGATTTTAAAAGCTTGGATTTTTGTGCCGATTCTTTTATTCTTCTTTTATTCAAATTAATTTTTATTCCCAATAAAATTTTTAAACAAATTTTTCTTACTTAGTTATATCTTCTATGTCAACTAAAATAGAATCTTGCTGCATGTACAGATCGTCCCGGTCTATTAGCAAAATTTTCAAATCTTCGTTTATTTCTTAATTTTAAATTTCTTAATATTTTTCTTGCTAGCTAATAAATAGTTAACTTATTTTACTTTCAATTTGATTACACAGATCATTAACGATGACTTGCAACTGACCAATATTCATATCGACAATATCTTCTCTTTTCAAACGTTCTAAACCATAAGTAGGCAAGCCAACCTTAATTAATAATATAAGTAATTTCTCTTGGGATTTTTAATTAATTTCTAATTATTCAAGTCAACACGGGAAAATACTAAAATTTGATTTTGATCTTACTATATCAGCAATAGGTGATGGTTTTTTGGAAGTGTCCTCTGATTGAATTTTCGATTTGGCTCTAATCGATACTTTGGCCAAGGCTTGCTTTGCTTCGCTTTGCAATTGAGATAAAATAGCGTCACAAGAATCACTTGAAGTTATAGACAACATTGAAAAACTAGAATTTGAATTTGCCATTTCCAGACTGTCTAAATCATCGCAATTTTCATCTGGCAATGTTTCTTCAACCAAATCATCTGCGAGTTCATTCATAAAGCATATTTGTAAATTTTGACCGGATAAATTTTTGCTAACACTTGGACGTCTCATGTAATCAGAAATAATGCTGTCGTTATTTGACTCGGTTAAAGAAGGTGTAGAAGAGGAAGAGGAAATCATGGCTAATTTACGGCGAATTTCATCTCTATCGTTTTGAACATTCAAACGCTGATTCTTTATTAAAAAAAAATAAATAAATTGAATATTTTAATATTTTTTCATTTAAAATGGATACCTTTGATGATATCTCTTTTATGAACAGAGTAAGATCATAATTAAGGTCTATGTATTTATTGTTTATATAATAATAGTAAAGGCTCATTTATTGCATTTTGCTAGCACTAAAATAAAAAGAAAATTTCTATTTAAGCTTCTTAATTAAGACAAATAGAAATAAAATAAAGAGTGATTTTTCTACTTTTTTCATTTATAAAAAATTAATATTCTACAAATTTAAAAAAAAAATTATTTATTGATTTCTGGAAATTTTATTAGCTTTAAATTTAGGTGTATTAGACCCTAAAATCCAGGCTTTATTTAAACTTTAGTACAGATAACATCTTATTAATAGTTAAAATATGTTTTTTATATCAAATAAATATTCATTATTCTTGTGTTTTTCTTATTTGTTATTTGCTTTCCCTATGGTGATTCGAAAATCGGATTAGCGAAAAATTTAATTATTTTTTTTTCAAACTAGTTGACAAAAAAAAATTAATAATTTCCTGTTTACAAGTCTATTTCATTTTCAAAATTAGATCTAAATTCTATTTTTATTATTCAAAATTTTAGTTTTACTTTACATTAAATTTTTAAATTTTTTTTTAAACAAATTTATTTTAGACATGTCAACAAAAGTGAAAATTTATTTGTCTTCGTAATTTTAAATTGATATTTTTCATGAGTTATTCTTTATATTTGCTAAAAATATTGATTCTTTTATAGGAACTACATTAGTGAACTGAATTTCCTTTATTTAATGCCGAAAATTAGTTAAATTCAAATAAATTACCTGACAAAAAAATGTTCCAAGCTTTGTTAGTATTTTGCTTAATAGCGAAAAAATATTTATAATGAGAAAAAGAGAAAAAAACTGAAATGAAAAAAAAATGCTAAGAAGACTAATTAAACCAAATGAAAACTTTATCTATTTACTTAATGTTGTTGTATAGTGAACTTTAAATTCTAAACAAAGACTTAGCTGCATAAGCTATAATACATATATTTCCGAGAATTATAAGCAATTTTTAAATTTGGTTTTTAAGTAAGTTTTTTAGCTTTAAGTTAGTAGGAGCTGGATAGGAAAATTTTTCTAAACGAATCGAGAAAACTTAATGTAATCGATTGCGCCATTAAAAGCTATGAGTAATTTGTATTTTATGAAGCGATTAGAATCTTAAAATATTGGCATAATAAGAAAGTTATTTTATTATAAAATCTAAAAAAATTTCAATCTAGCTAATTGAATTTTTATTTTAACTAAGTCATATTACAAAAAGAGAAAAAAGTTACCCATTTTATTTTTAAATGAATCAAATTTTTCAAAAAAAATCAAATTACCTGAATTGATATTTCTTGTTGAGCTTGTTTAAGTTTTATCTCCAAATTTTTCCAATCAACAACAGGCAATTTAAATTCTTCGTTCGATAACACCTCATTGGCTGCTAAATGGGATTCTTTCTCATCATTTTCTTCATCACTGTTCATATCTCTCTTGAATGATTCATATTCCAAGTCCCGTAAATCAACGTCTTGTTTATCTTGGCATACCGAAAACTCTTGCGTAACCAAATTAGCTAATTCAAGAAGCTCATTTTTAATATCATTATCTATCTTTTTTTCGTTAATGCTCATTTTAAAATCCTATCTATTTACATAATATTATTTTGGGGAATTTAATTTATCTAAGAAAAAAAAAATACATATTATCGGTTTTTGTTGTATCAGCTTGATTTTTATCACTTATGATGAAATTTGATATCTGTTTATCAATGCACCACGAGATTAACAACTAAACTCCCTATATAAAACTTTCAATTCTAAATGTCAATTGTTCTAGCAGATCATGGATTCTAATTTGAATAAATATCTATTTAAACAAAATTAAAAAGCTCTCCAATTGTGAAACATAAAAATTAGAAAAGGCAGTAATTAGAAACTTTTAATTTTGCCAATTTAAATTAATTGATATATTGAATCTACAAATAAAAAAAAATCTGATATTTAAAAAATTAGAAATTTGATTTTTATTTTTCTAAAAAGTCCAGAAAACTGTGTTCTTATGATAAAATTTTGAAATTGGGTTAAATTTTAAAAGCAAGTCCAACTAGTTGACGCAAATGTTTCAAATAGCAATAGCCTATATTTTCTTTAACGCTCAAGTGATTTGAAAGTTAAACACATTTTTTGTTGAATGCAATTTATTATTGAGCTGCATATAATATTTATATTTGATGAATAATTTCATATTTAATTCGAAAAATTATAATTTGAGTTCGTGCATGTTACTTTTGTCTATCAAGATTTTTTGTTAATTCTTCTAGTTTGCAAATTTTAGTGAAGTGAAAAGATAAAACTTTTAATTAAAGTTGTATTTTTCTTACGATGAAAAATAATTTGGCCTATAATAAATTTTTCTTTTCAAGCTAGATCATTATGTAATATTTAAATTAAGTCTATTAGTCTTTACATAAAATCGATAGAGGATTATGGTAAGCAATCTAGAACAACTTTGTTTAATGAGATTACTCGGTTTTACAAAAATTTTTCATTTAATCAATTTTATTTTTTAATTTAACGATTAAATAATTTTATCCAAGAAAAATAAGTGAAGAAATTAAAGTATCTAAACGGCTAATTGAGACTAACCGATTTAGACAGATCTACCAACATTAAATTAAAGCATTAAATTTAAGATTTCTTAATATAAAATAAAAATTATATTAATTAAGGTTTAATAAAGGTACAAAATAAATATACAGTTGAAATAAAATTGCAAAGTGTGATGTTTCAAATATAATTTTAATTCAATGTGGCTAGCATTTCTATATTTGAAATTAAACTTTTTAGTAAAATAAAACGAGTTTAATTTTCATTTTTAAATATTGAAAATTCTTATAATCATTTTGCTTAAATTTAAATTCAATCTTTAATATTTCGGTTTGTCTTAAAAAAAACTTTTTCGGTGCTATTTCAGCAGTAGACACATTTTGTAGTTCAAAGACTAAAAATTAAATCTTATTAAAAAAAATTATTTTGATTCGCACTGGTGCTATGATACTGTTGTAGTCCTTATTATGACTACATCTACTTTCCAAAAGAGCATTAAGTTTGCTGTGTATACTTGGAAACCATACAGTTAATTACTGAATGGATTTCAAGTATAAAATCACAGTGTATAATTCAAAAATTTTGTTTTTTTTTAGAAGATCTCATTTATTATTTCTTATTTTTGTTTTCTCTTTTCTCATTTCTTTATAATTTGTAAAGGCTAGAAGCGGCCACAGTGATTAATAAAGTTTATAAAATATATATTATACTTTCATTTAATTGTCCCAACCCTTAGGTCTTTACCCCAATCTGATTTAAAGACAAGTAAAGCCGTAATTGTACTTTAATAATACGATGAATTAACTATATTTTATTTTATTCATCGTAATCTAAAAAGCGGTATTTTTGGGAAAAAAAATATTATTTTAAAATAATACTATAAATTTTAGTCAAAAAAAAATTGTTGAGAATTTTGAAAAACTAAAAATTTAAATTCTCTTTGATTGAAATTGTGCTAAATTTCGATTTAATTTTATGTAAATAATAATGTTAAATATCGTACAAAAAACACTGAAATAAAGAAGAATTAATTATTTATTTATTTTGACCCATTGTGTGTCGCATTATTGGAAAAAACAACTTTTGAAAGAAAAATATAGGGTTAGGAAATTTCTGAGCTAAAAATAATAAGCACTAAAAAACAAAAAATATTTCGGATTAAAAATATAAAAATTTTATATACAAATTTTAAACAAAAATAATTAACAATACGGATAAACACAAATTTAATTCATATTATTTTTAAAAAATTTTAAAAATCAAAATTAATTAATTGGTTTTTCTTCTAGTTTAGTTTAATTTTAATATTTTTAAGAGACAAGAAAGATCGATTAATTCATCCCTATAAAATCTTGTTTTAGTTCGATGAAGTTTTCAATTTTGTCAAATAATTCTCTCAATAAATTGAATGAAATTATTTTTCTCACAAATTACAGCTCATCAACTAATTCACAGGGGCATTGTGAAATTTCATACATAACTTCAATACAAAAAAATAAAAAATTTATAACTTTTGTTCAAATACTCAAAAACTTGTTCTGAAGATGAAACAAAGTGAAACAACTGATGTTTCACCTATTGGGGAAATCTGCAAAATTGCATGATATTCAAAAGTATTAAAAAATAAAACGCAATTAATTTGCACAGATTTTGCAGACTTCCCCTATAGGTGAAACATCAGTTGTTTCACTTTGTTTCATCTTCAGAACAAGTTTTTAAATGAAAAAAATGGGGGACCAGTTTCGACTGGGGATTTTGATAATTATGACTTAGATGATCAACTCGATGCAGTCATCTCTATGTCAGATCGGAGCCTTCGCTCATAAAGGTATTTAGAAAGGAGATGAGCTCCCTCCTATGCTCCACAAGGAGCGAAAAAGGTTAAAAAAAAAAAAATGAAATTTCACAATGCCAAATTTGGAAGAAAAAACAACAAAAAAATATCAAAAATGCCAAAACTCAAATTCTGATGGAGCAAAACATGTTCTTTAAATTGGAGCACCTGGTAAATCCTTTGTACCACCAGTATATTGATTCTGCAAAACTCTACAATACAACTGCAAAATTCAGAATTTTAGTACAAAAAGCAATGATTGTGAATTTAGAATTTTTACTTACTTCATTTTTACTTACTTTAAATTAACAATCATTGCTTTTTGTACTAAAGCTATAAATTTAAAATTAAGAAAAAGATAAATTTTTTCTCCTAGAGATAATATTTTGTTTGCAAATAATATAAGGTTCCATAAATTCAAAACTTAAGTGCTATCTGAATTTCTAATTTTTTAATTTCAAATCCTTTGAAACCCTGAATTTCATTTTTATTTGGGAGGCTAAAAAAAAAATTTATATCTAAAAAGAACTGACTCTTTTAAAAAATGGTGTAACAATTTTTTTTATTGAAAAAAGCCAAAAAGAATACTTTTTTTCAGTTTAACCGTATGTACTCCCAGCAATTACTTAATAAACCACTTTTTTTTTTAAAAAAAAACTAGACAAAATTCTGAACAAATCAATGGTTTTATATTTTTGAATTTATTTTTGTTTTATTTAAATAAGGAATCAAAATCATGTTAATTGTTTTAAATTGGTACAAAATTTTTTTCAAACAAAACTATATACCAGAGGGTAGAAAATTTTATGCCCTTTCAGAATATATATAATTTTAAAAAATATTTTAATTTTATCTATGAGTGATTGAGTCTGAAAGACCTACAACTTTTTAAAGAATCAGTTCTTTTTAGACATCTGAATATAAATTTTTTTTTAGCCTCACAAAAAAACGTGAAATTCAGGGTTTCAAAGGACGTAGTTTACGAATTTAAAGTCAAAAACTAGAAATTCAGATAGCACTTAAGTTTTTAATTTCTGTAACCTTATCAAAATGTAGCTCTAACTGATAGATTTTAAAAAGCTTCAAAATTAGGAATAAAAATAAGGATTTTTTTTTAAATTTGAAAGCCCAATTTCAATCAAATATGTGTACAAAATTTCTAGCATATTGCAGTCTTATGGATAGTCTAGATCGTAGATAGGAGTCAATTATTAGGACAGAATGGATAAATTTTTGAAGAGTAGCTTTTAGCCCAAAACTTTGGACCGTATTTTCATATCAAGGTTAATCAACAGGCAAGTCTCCACGCCTCAAATGACTGATTTTTTTTTTTTTTTAACCTTGTTCGCTCCTTGTGGAGCATAGGAGGGAGCTCATCTCCTTTCTAAATACCTTTATGAGCGAAGGCTCCGATCTGACACAGAGATGACTGCATCGAGTTGATCATCTAAGCCATAATTATCAAAATCCCCAGTCGAAACTGGTCCTCCATTTTTTGATGAAAGGGGTTTAAAACATGCGCCCCGTACTACAGAGACATTCATAAGATTTTCTCTCCCCTTGCGAGGATCGAACCTTCGACCCTCTGCTTGAATGACTAACACGCAAACCTCTCGGCTATACGGGCTAAATGACTGATTTGCACGTCATTTATTAAATTTATTATTAAAAAAAATATATAAATATTAATATTAAGCATTGAAAACTTCACCATTTATCTCTTGATCACAAAGGAATTTAATTTGAGTAAAAATATTCAAATTTTTTTCTCCTCTTTTTTATTTAGCCATTGGTTAAATTGGGCTATTGCTAACACACACTAGAAACACTAGAAAACCCGGTTGATTAAATAAAATTTCAAATTAAAATTTGAAGAATAATAAATCAAATTTATTTAAGAATTTAAAAATTTTTACAATTTTTACAATTTTATTTTTAGTTTCTTTGAGTAATTTCTTAAAACTTTATATCTTTGAGATAATATTCAAGTTTAAATTTTTCAAAAAGGACTCTAAAAACCCTTCGGACTTTCTAGTGTTAATTTTACTGGTTTCTAGTGTCTATTTTCAAAATAGTTTGAAAGAAAGAGAAAATTTATCAAAATCACAATGGAAGATTTTTGAAAATGATAAATTAGTAGGAATTAGCATCAAATGATTTTCTAGAGTCTATAAACAAAGAGACAGTTAGTTTTTTTTCGTTTATATTTTTTATTTCACTTATATAATAATGGAGAGCTGTTTGAGAAGAATCTCCAGGTCTAAAGCCATGTTGTCCAGAAGTAAAATCTTATTCAATTCAAAATAGAAAGATATCTGTTTTGCTAATAGCTTTTCAAATATTTTTGCTATTTGTGATAGGACCCATAAATAATATTTGAGGATTATTGTTTAGTTTTGATCAATAAATTCAATATGCTCGCTAGCTAGATATAAAAAAAAAAATTGTTTATTAAATAATAAACTCAAAGTTCAAAAATTAGTATACATTTAACTCTGATTTCTACATTACAATTTTCAATTAAAAAAAAAATTACTTTTTTATTAAGGGTATGAACCCTAGAAAATTAAAATAAAAAAACAAAAAGCCATAGCAATGTTTTTGTAGTCTTTAAAAATTTGTTTAATTAAAATAATTTGAAATGATGTCAGGAAATCAAATTTTTTTTTTCTAATTTATCGAAATTTATCAAAAAAAACTAAAACATTGTTAAAAAAATCAATTATTTGGGCTTATGTTTTATTGCCTAAACGAAAAATTTAGGATATGTGCATTGATATTTTATTAGCTAAATTTACTCTTTTATAAAAATCGACAATGCGTTTTTGATTATTATATTTGAAATTAATTTATTTTGAGAAATTTAAATTTCTAATTATTTTGATTGCTTTTAAAATAATCAATCTTTAAATAAATAAAAAAAATAAGCCAAAAAGGAATCTTAAATATCGAAAATTAGCTGAGCATTTTAAACTAGACTTTACTCTTAATAAATTAAAATTAAAAGTAAATAAATAAACATATATAAAATATTTTCCTAAGGTTAAATTTATAAGCTCAAAATAATCATATGTCTTTTGTTTTTTCCTAAATTGATAATTAAAAGCAAAAGATATTCAAAGTTTCACTAACTAAATTTTATTTTAATCAAATTAAAGTAAAAATTATCAATTTTAGACTTGATAGGAGACAGACTTTATATTGGGGTGTTGAGCTTTTTTTGGTTACGTTCACAATTAGATATTTCTTAACTAGAGACAAAATTCAATAAATGAACTTATCTAAATATACCTTCTATTACAGGTTGATTTAAAACATTTAATTATACCTTTAGGAATAATTTTTCACCTAGAACAAAAATCTGCTTTAATTTAAAAGGCATAATTTTTCTTTTTAAATCATAATTTACCTTAGTTGAAGGAAAGTTTTTAATTTGTTTGTGATTCAACAATTCAAGCAAACCAATAGCAACAAACAAAATTAAATTTTTAAAATAATCAACAGGCATAAGAAAAAAAGAAAAACTAATTTAAGTTAGAATTTTTTTTCAAATTTAAAGAATGTTTCATGCTTGTTTTTGCGAAAATTTTTATTTAATACTTACAACCATAGCTCTTGGTGTTTTTTATTTTCTATACTACAAAAAATATAGGTATTACATTTTCCTTCAGAAAGATCAAGCACCAAATCCTAACAAACCAAGAGGGAAATGTCCACCTTTTTATCCAAACGGATGGTATCGAATATTAAATTCAGATGAACTTAAAATAAATGAAGTCAAACATTTTGATTATTGTGGTCGCAATGTGGTTGTATTTCGAGGCACAAACTCAAAAGTGTATGCATTAGACGCATTTTGTTCACATATGGGCGCTAATTTGGGAAAAGGTGGTGTTGTTAAAAATAAATCATGCATTCAGTGTCCATTTCATGGTTGGGTTTTTGACGGAGAAACAGGCAATTGTGTTGTTTCAAGTGACAATTTGAGCAAAAAACAAGTGGATCAATTCGAATACCATGACATTAAGCAATCAAAAAATGTTGACGGAAATTATTTGTATAAATGTTATTCAGGAAATGCAAATCTAAAAAAGTACCATACAAGAGAGCTAAATGGAACAATTCTGGTATGGTTTGATAGTAGGGCAGAATTTCAAGACAAGATTCCCTATGAACCTTTCGATTTAAATGTTAAGCTCGATTATAGAGGAGAGAGTATTAATTTTGTAAATTGTCATATACAGGAAATACCAGAGAACGGTGCTGATATTCGCCATTTTGATTTTTTACACACTAAATTGTTTACTTTTACTTCGATAGTTAAGTTTGAATGGAAGATGTTGAGTCATAGAGCAACTGAAGACGATTTATATGAAGTCATGAAGCATAAGCATGAATTCATCAATGAATTTAAAATGAAAATCTTGAAAACTTACATTAACGATTCGAACAAAAAATACATAAATGTTATTAGTTTGGATAGTTATGTAATAATTTTCGGTTGGAAATTTTTTCTATTTAATGCAACTGGATTTCAATTAGGACCAGCTTTGGTTTATTTATTTCTAAAATCAAAATTATTCGAAGTCACATTTGCTCAATCGATTACTCCATTGAAAAAGTTTAACATAAGAGTGACTCATCGTATTTTCGCAAGCTCGTTTTTACCCTATTTTGTGTCAGCTTTCATGCTTTATTCAGAAGTTCAGCAATTGTTTTCAGATATGTTGATTTGGAACAATAAAACCTTTGGTTCAAAATTGACTTACAATTTAAAAACCGAAGCAGACAGAAATTTAATTTCATGGAGAAACTGGTATGCTGAATTTTATGAAGGATGTCATGAGTTTGAACAAAAACAAGACGCTCTTGACTGGTAATTGAACGTGATTATTTTAATTTTTATTAGTGAAAGTTTCGATTGACTAGCTTTTTATCTGAAAGTTTATTCATTAAATTTAGCATTATTTTAATATTTTTTATTTAAAGATTATTTTTTCGCTTAATTTTTAAAAATTTCCTCGAATATTTAGCAAAAATTAATTTAATAAATTTTAAACAATTTTTTTACAAAAAATTAATTTTAATATGCTAAATTTTATGTAAATTAAAAAAATATTTATCTATTTTCGCTTTCATTACTAAATGGTCCAGAATTATTTTTAAAACTCAAAATTAAAAAACAAGTCGTTTCTTTTTTGCCTAAATTCACTCATTAATAAAATAGAACATAGGCTCATTACTTTAGCTTTCGACTCAAGTCGCTTATTTGCTTTAACTTTTATTTCTTCCAATTTTACAGGGACCTAGGTGTCCATTGAAGCACTCTTTATTAATTTATAAAATACTAATAAATTGCATAAATAAACAAATGAGTTTTTTAAATGCTCCCAAACTTTTACTACATAAAAACATCGTGCCAAGATTGTTAATACTTAAATATATTTTTAAGAAAAAATAATCATTTAATCCCAATTTTTTTCAAATTTTTTATGCTATTTTAAATATTTAAGCTTCATTTGAAAAGGAAACTATAGAAATAAATTATATTTTTTCCTTAGATAATCAAATATTATTCAGAAATATATTTTTAAATTAAAATTTTTTAAAATAATTTAGTATAAAATAATTCTTAATTGATAATTTTTTTTAGATTTATACAAATAATTATCTTAATTGGGCATTAGCCCTTTAAGATTTGAATATATTTATAAATTTTTGTTAAAAACCATTTATATGCTTTTTCTAAAATAAAAACTTAATTTTTTTTATTTAATAAATTAAATCAATAATCAATTCTATTAGTAATTTAAACTGCAGCTTAGAGGTTATCTAAGCATAGACTTAGAGAGCTATCGCTTCTTTTTGTTTAGCTATTCAACTATCAAGCTTCGCTTTGAAGCTATTTAGATTCATTTACTATAACACAGTACTTGATAAACTTGATAAATGCTCCAAGTATGCGCAGCGGTGGAAAATTGACTTCAATCCTTTGAAATCAGCGGCTTTAGTCTTTCCAAAAGTGTATAATGTAGAATATTTAGGCCTTCCAATAGGCAATAGTGAATTTGTTTGGAATTTTGTCGAAGAGAAATGGAAGAAAGTAGAAAGGAGCTTCTACTCCCTTTATGGCCTCGGCTGTAAACCAAAAGCTGCACCAATGTCAATCGATTTTTCGATACCACTTAGACCTGGTATTTGTAGGTGAAACTAAACTTGGTGAAATTGATATCAGGCAAAATTAACTAATTAAGAGAATGTTTGACGTAAAGAAATATGCCAGTTTCAGACCGATGTTAGAGGCTCTACGTCTTGAAACGGTAGAACAACTTTATATGAAACACAATATATTTTTTATGAAACAGCTTAAAAACAGTAAAATCTATTGGGAGTTACTCCTATTTATAAGTTCGGATTACTGGACTTTTGAACAAAAGAATACCTCATATTGCAAACAGCTCAAGAACCTAGAGAAAAAGATACACTTTGATCCGATGAAATATAGTACAAAGACTTCAATAGTCATAATTGATCATATATTTTTAGATAAAAATCAATATGGAACAAAATTTGGATTACTTTTATTTTTATAAAATTTTAAATGATCTTTTGAGAGTAAACTTCTTTACTTAGTAACATTAGTGCAATTTTCTTTCTTTCTTTTTTTAATTTAACTTGAATTTAATGTAATTTTTTGTATTTTTGCCTATGGGGCTTTAAACTAATAAATAATAATAATAATAAATAATAAATAATAACACAGTATGTGTAAATTTGGAACTTAGACATTAATTTTTTGCCCTGTTTTTCAAATGTGTAAGTTCCAAATTTACTCATATTGTATGCCATTAAGCATACGTAGGACTCAATACAAACCATATTCTTGTCGATGATTTTAATGATCTATTACGATCTATAATTTCTAATTGTTTCAGAAAACTTAAATAGATGGTCATCTAGTGTTCTTTAAAAGCACAGACAATTAAATCATAATTGATTGTATTCAAGAAGTTTTAAAAAAAAAAGATAAATACGCAGTTTTTGCGTATCGGTATTTCTATTGTAAAAATAAAATGACAAGATAAAAAAATCTTCTGAAATTTTTTTCAATTAGGATTTAAAAAAGATTTAATTTTTTCTCTCAATATCTCTAAGAGAACGCTTACGACAATTTTACATAGGAAAAATTTTTATATTGATTATTAATTTTATTTTAAGTTCTGAATAATTGTTGTTTTCTCGTGGAAATTTTAGCAAGTAAAAATTGAGTATGATAAGACTGACTAAATATTAATAAAAGTTCTGATGACAAATTAAAAAGTGTCAAAATTATCATTAATATTGATAAACTCGCACCATTTTTACATTTTTGTTCATCTTTCAAGGTCTAAAATTGAATAATAAAAAAATATTAATTTTCAATTTTATTTATTTATATCTTAAATTATGAATAATAATTAAAAAAATAAATTTAGATTTTCGATATGTAAATAGAAAATAAAAATAAAACTAAATTTTACATTTCTTTTTTTCTAACAATTAACAAAATTATTTATATTAAGTTGGCTCCATTTTTACCGGAGTCATATTTAGTTCCTGACTTTGATTTCCTTCGTTTTCTTCTTTGTTATCTACGTAACATATTGGATGATAAATTTTGTTTTCGACACGGGTCGCATCTTTGAAGTGCCATTCTTCTCTATCAGCATCCCAGAAAATTTCGAATGGGTCTTTACAAATTGCACAAAAGTCCTCAATATCATCAGTAGCAGGACAAGTATTTGTGTCATTATCAGCAAAAATACTTCTATTAATAGGTTCATCGGCCACAATTCGATTTCTGTCGCCGACAGGTTCTACGTCGTTTACATTAGCTGCATTACTTACAACTTGTTCTTCACTTATTTCCTCAAACAATACCCAATCTTTTAGAGTGTAATACCAAGGTCTTGAACGTGCTTTATTTATTTCTTCTTTTTCTTTTTTATTTTGTCTATAATGCCAATCTAAATGCTTTGCATATCTACTACTATTTGATCCGTTGGTAATTGCATTTTTGTTAAAGCGATTGCCACATTCAGAGCACTGATCGCCACTGTACAAACTCTTAAAAGCGGATGTGTATTTTTGTTTGAGTAAATCAGAGTCAAAACTGGTCAAATCAGGAACTTTCATGTCTTCTTCTTTTTTTTCTGATTTATTTATGTCAAAAATCTTGTGATGTTTCAATTTGTTGAATAAATCTTGAACGTTAGGTGGCTGAGGTTTGGCAATGCTATCAACTGCTTTTAAAATACTTGGATCGGTCGGCATTGGCACCGGTTGATTCATCAAAGGAGGTGGCTTGACAGTTATCGGTTTGATATCTATATAGTGGGCTTTTTCACAAAGTTCTTTGGGCAAACGTCCAAATATTTTAACATCAGGTGCCTCACCATATATACAGACCAAATGGGTTCGATTTCCAATATTTATTTCTCTTTCTGGTTTGTTAAACTGTAATTCGAAAGGTCTTCCATCAATTATGACTTCAAATCCTGGACCACCCCAAGCTAACTCGTGAGCTCTGCCATTTAGCTTAATACGAATGGCTTTATCAAATGGCACTAAATACGACTGGTTGTCTATGTAGATTTCCTTCGGCGGACCTGTAAATTTAATTATATGAAAATGACCATTATCCATTTCAATGCATGGAACTGGTAGATCATATCTCATTTTGCGTGGAATTCCGTCAATCATTATTCTTTTTGGTGGACAAACAAAGCTTATTTCATGTTCCTCATTGTCATCAGGCGCAAGTCTGGCTCTTAATATACTAGGTCCATCTCCATAAGGTCCTCCATTTATATTACACACTTTAAAATTATTAAAATACATATCCATAGTTCTACTATCTATACTAACATAGTATTTTTTGACTTGATTAGTCATTGATGAAGCAAGAATGATCTGTTTTGGTGGTGAATCGGCTCTTAGTTGATAAGATATTCCATCAATCCATAATTCAATGCGTTTTCCCATATACATAAGACGTACCCGGCGTCCATTTAGCATTATCTCTTTGGTATTATCACCCATTTTAGCCACGCGCTGTTGGTCAACTTTAATATCTTTATTTCTAGTATCACAATATATCTCATAATCATGGTAATAGACTTTGATAGTGCGTTTAATATCAGGCTGTATTCGATATGAACGACCATCAATAATTAACAAAGAGTCATTTGAATTTTCGTTTATGTTATCTTTAAATTTTATAGGTGGTAAATCTTTTAAATCATATTTGTCTTCTTCTTTATGCTCGTTTATTGCTAAATTTTTTATTTGCGGTACAGGCTGGGAAACTTGTGCTGGAGGAGAGGGTACTTTATTAATTGGTTCAGGAGTGAGATCTTTTTTAGTTGTTTCCGGCTCTTTTAATTCCTGGTCTTTGTTGGTTCGATTATTTAATATCGCTTGGTTAACTTTGGTTGTATCGAAAGCCTTGGCATTTTCAAGAATACTTTTAACTAGATTGATATCAATATTCGATATAAGTTTGGACGGTTCAGGAGTTGGTTTAGCAACAACTGGTTCAATAGAAGGCTTTGAAGACACTTGGGGCATAAAACGAAAGTCGACATCTTTAGTTCCTTCATCCATTTTGCTTTCTTTTTCTACTTGTTTTGTTGGTTCTAGCGAATTCTCGCTCAGTCTCATACGCTTAATATTTTCTAGTTTATTATCGTTACGGTCCGTTATTGAATGCTTCAAATTTGATGTAGACACAGATTTAGCTACATTTGTTTCGTTTGGTTTTTCTTTTCTAGTTTCAAGACTAGGACTTTTTGGAATAGTTTTCTTAGGCTGATTTTTTTCTAGTAAAGTCGGAGATAATTTCATTTTTTTGTTAAATTGATTTGTTTGATTTTGATTGTTGTTTATTATTTTTTTTTCTATTATTTCACTTGCTTTTATATTGTTTGTCTTATTAGTTTGTTTAGTCATGGTTCTAACTTCTGAAATTTTTTCATTTTTACTAAGATTAATATTATTTTTTTGAACAATTTTAGCCTTATTATTTGCATTCGGCTTTACCGGCGACTTATTGTTTACTGTTGTTTGAGCAGGATTTTTTTTTGCTGATTGAGTTTTGGTTACTATTTTGCTACCAATGCTATCCAAATCTTTTTCAAAAAGTGTTTTCTTCGTAGCGAGAGGCTTCGGCTCAGGTTTTTTTGTAACTGGTTGAGGTGCTGCGGGTACTACCTCTCTCTCTCTTACTGGTGGCGGTGTTGGCTTTACTACCGTGGGAACATAAGTGGGAATAACTGCAGTTATTGGCCAAGCTGGATCAATCTTTTTTATTCGAACATCCAGATCATAGAGAGTTTGTACAGTGAATAAATCTAGCCATGTTTGTCTTAATTTGTACAATGCTTTTCGGTTATTTTCGTCTACCTTGAATTAGAAAAACTTCAGCGATAAATTTATTTAAGATAAAAAAATTTCAATAAGGAGACCAATTCAGGACAAGTGGCCGTTCTTATCAAAGTACCCAAGGGGTGATATAAAAGGATTTTATTAAAAATATACATTGATAGTTTTTCAATTTTTATTTAAATAATTAAAATTTAAAATATAAAAATACCTAAAAATTATTAATTTTTTTTTAAATTAATTTCAAAATTCTAAATTGGCTTACCGATTTAAAGACTCGTTCGAAAAGAGACACAATATTTCTTTCAAAAATTTTTATATAGGATGTGTTTGTCTTGAAGTTCTTCATAATAGAATCGATTAGATAAAGGCCTAATATTTTAATTTCTGGCGGAACCTTGAAAAAAATAATCAGATATGAAAATTTTTTTATTAAATGAGACTTGGTATACCTCGTCGATATATTCTTCAATAGCCCTGGCTATGTAATTATCACTTCGGCAATAGTCCTCGGCAAGCATTGTCAAAGAAATAATAACTGGTTTCAAATTTTGGGTGAGATCGGCGAACAATGTCGCCTTGAAATGGGTATAGTCTTCTTCGTGGATGATATTCATTGAGTGAGAAGTTTTCTCAAAAGAAAGTTCCTTAAAGTGGGTGATGTGTTCAAAATGAAAAAAATTTCGTTTTGGATTTAAAAATTTTATTTTTTTTAAAGATGAAAAATTCAAGAATAAAATATGAAAATTTTTGAGTTCTATTTTTTTTTTCGTTAAGTCTTTTAACTTATATATATATATACTAGGTTTGTAGTTATAAATATTATTTCGAATGCTTTTATATGTGAAGGAAATTTTTTCAAATTGCAAATGAATCTAGAAAAATGTTCAAATGCTAAATTAAGTGATTTTTTGTTCAAAATTTTAATTTGACAAGCGTCTTTTAGCATATCAAAATTTTAGCAAAAAATTATTGATGAAAATTCAAATCACCATCATGAATGACATGATTCATATATTCAAAATTTAATTCTAGATGATGAGTAAATTAATTTAAATTTTATTTTTATTTTTAGCACATACCCAGGATTAAGACACATTATATTATAATTAATAGAAATTTTTATTTTAAAAATCCGATTAATTCTTTTCTCAATTTAAATCTGAGAATAGTCTTAAAAATTTTTGGGAAAGGGTCATATCACTTTAGCTATTTAAAATTAATAGAAAATTTCGTAAGTTAAAAAACAAATATAAGCAAGAAACGGAAGAAACCAGAATTTTGTTTGTCATTACTCTTTTTACTTTTAAATTAATCTAAAAAAAAAGAGTTTATCAGATACATACTCTCGATGATGGTTGAAATTGACAGTTAACAAATAAATAAATGATAAAATCTTTTTAAGGCTTTTTTGAAAAATTTATTTTGCATTTTTAAATGGCAATTGGATTCAAAGTATGGAAAATAATTACAAAAGTGTTAATTATTTAATTGAAAAATTATAGTGCGTAATTATTTTTAGAAAAATTTCAATAAATTGTCTTATTATTTAATTTAATTTTATAAAATAAATTTTGATCTTAAAAATAAAAAAATAAACAATAATATTCATTTATCTACCATTAATTAAAGAGTTTTTTGCTTATTTATAATATTTGAGAATAAATAAAAAATAAAATATTGTTTTATTTTAATTAATTAAAAAATTTAATATTTAAAAGAGTTGAATTTGAAAAAAAAAGATTTTAAATCAAAAACTAAATATAATGAATATTCATTTTAGTAATGGAAAAAAATAAAAAAATTTAATAATTTAAATTTAAAAATATTCAAAATAATAATTGAGTTTTGATGCTTTTTGGATACTTTTATCAGTATGTCAGATTTTGACCAGTCAACACAACTTTTTTAACATTTTCTAAACTTATTTTATTATGACAATACTATACAATATGTCCATCAAAAAAAAGTTGTTCTTACCGAACTGACGCTTGAAGATTACTAATAAATAAAAATTTTATAAAAAATGAGATAGTTAAATATATTATTCTAAAACTGTAGGTTTTATTTAGATCTCTTAATTTTTCTTAAGCTTTTTTAGACTGATAATCTTCCAATATTAATAAATAATACACTGGGTACTAAAAAAAATTAAATGAAAAAAAAAATATTCTGTTATTAACATTTAGCCCATATTTTATGACTTATGACTATATTATTTTTAATTTATTATTATTAATGTTAAAAAAGTTTTCAAGCTTTTGTAAATTTTTTATTTTAGTAATCTAATAAGGAAAAATTTTTCATCACTCGACAAGTTTTTTTGTTTCATAGGTTTTTAAGGTTAGTTTTTCCAATTCAATTTACTTTTTAAAATTTGGTTTGAATTTTGAACATGAAACTTTTGGAAATATTTATATTATCAACTTATCAAAAAACATGGCTAAATTAATAATCATAGCTTTGATGTTTGATATTATTTTAAAAATATTTTTTATTTTTTAACAAAAATTTAATTTAAATCCGATCAATATTGATTTTTAAAATTTTTCCCATTCAGATCCTTTCAAATAAAATATTAAATAAAAATTTAAAGACATAACAATTTTCAATATACCATCTACACCATAAACATTGTTGATAGGTGCAATTACATTTAATTTATCAGTTGTCTTTGAATTGTTTGTCTTTAGAGAATTCTGCCTTCTAAAATCAGATTTTACAAGGCCTAGAAAAATTAGCTTTTAATTTTTTAAAAAGTAAATATACAAAAATTATTGCCTGTAATAATTGTTCCTATAAATAAAAAAACCAAAATAAATATATTTCCAGCTAGAGAACCATATGTGTAAATGATTCTTCCTTGTGAATAGGTAAAAATTAGGCCAAAAATTTGTGCTGATGTGTTTAGCAATCCACAAGATGTTCCTTCACATATTGGATAGGTTATTTCAGATGCCAGTTCAAAGCCTACTGGTAAGTATCCAGTCATAAAAAAACCAAGCAAAAAAGATGTTCCAAATATGATCCAAATATTTATTTTTAGTGTAAATGTAAATAAAATCATTGATAAAAAAGATCCCATATAAACTATAAAAGTAACCAATCTGAAAAAAAATTATTTTTATTTGTTTGAATTTTTTAAATTTAAATTACTTAAAAGCTTTTAGACGATCAAGAATAAAACCGCAAATGATAGATCCAATCAAACCTGAAACAACCAAAATAAGGCCAATAATTCCGATATTTTCATTTTCATCGGTGTAATATTGAGATATTATAAGATTTAGAAGTGTACCTATTGCATAATAACAACCTGTATTTATCCCGTATGATATTAGAACTAAGATAAAGTTGAAATTTTTAAGTAGTTCAATAATGGAATCTTTGAATATTTTAAAATCGTTCTCTTCAGTTAAACTTTTTATATTATTTCTAACTTCCCATTGGGCTATACTTGGAGCTTCTTGAGGTTGATCCTTGACAACTGTTAAAATGAGTTGAAATTCAAAAATAAATTCAAAACATAACTTACAAATTAAACAAAAAATTAATGTAAGACCGCATATGGCAGCAACTGTGATAAATAAGATATAAAAATTTCGCTCTATTGTAACAATGGGATCTGATTTTTTTAGCAATAATGGGGGGACTAAAAATCCAATTGCTGTTCCTAATTGGTTTCCAAAAACTCCTATCTTTAAATTTCTTAAAATATTTAATAAAGTTTTTTTTTTTATATTAAGATTTAATTTACAGATGTAGCCAGACCAATTTCCTTATGTCCAAACCAAAGAGCTGACACGCGTGCCGGGATTCCTAGTGTGAATGCTTGAGCTATGGCACATATTGTTTGAGCGAGCATTGCTACAAAAAACAAGTCTTGTCGCACTGCTGCACATTTGATACTAGATCCAATGAATGTCAATAAAATTCCAAGCGTACAAGATAATTTGAGTCCTTTTCTGTCTAACAAAAACATTGTAGGAAATATTAAAGGTATATAGCAAAGCATATAAACCATGGAGAACCAATTTACAGCATCAATTTTTTGGGCCTCATTTTCTGGTAAACTTTGATTATAATAAAATATTATAACATCTTGTACGATGTTATATTCAATCCAATTAAATGCACTTAGAAGAGTTATCATTGAAAAAATCCCCAAAATAATCCATCTTTTAGGATCTAACGTAATTATTCGATTTTTATCATCTAATACCAAAAATTTATTATCTTAATTATACAATTTTAAGAAGTTTACCTGATATTTCATTAGTTTTTTCATCATTTCCAACAATCATTACTATAATTATCTTTTTTTTTTAAATAATAAAGATTAAAAAAATCATTGTTTTAAAATCAAATAAGGCCAGGCTAACAATTCCATAAATAAAAAAAAATCCTAAAAGCAAGAATAGCAAAGGTTCTTGGAAATTCGAAACTGCAAGTGTCTAATTAAGTTAAAATAAAAATTTTTGAGCTCTTTAATTTAGTAGATTAGTTTTGGTTAAGGCATTTACCAAAAATCTAAAAAAAATGTCTCTAGTATTTAAATGTCAGTCATTTTAAATCCTAAATAAGCAAAGTTTTTTTTTAAATGAAAATAATATCTTAAAAAAATTTTAGTTATTTAACTAGAATTTTTTTCACTCCAAAACAAAAAGCCCATACTGGAGAATATTTATTAAGTCTACATATTAATGTCGAATTTATCAAATAAAATTACAATATTATCTTCATATTTAGATCGTTCAAAGATATTTAATGAATAAAAAAATTTTAAATAATAAAATAGAATTATCAATTTTTTTTCGCATATCCTTATCTTATTTTAGACTTTCTTCGACGGTAATAATTAGGAATAGTTAAACTAATTTTAAGGTTTGAACATAAATACTTTTTTATAGCGAAATTATCATTTTGTTGAAGCAATAATTATAATTATATAACTGATAATCAAGTTATATAATAAGTTTATTATTGAATCTTAATTTCTTAAATTTCATTTAAAGTTGAAAGTTTAAAAGTTTTTCTGAAATGAATAATTAGATGATCAAGTTTTTTAAAATAATTTCTAACTTAAAATAAAATTTTGTTTTATGTTATTTACTCATATTAAATTTTTTTCAATTAAATTAATTTTGAAAAAAATATCTTCAATAAATTAATATAAATATTATATTTCAGTGAAGTGAACTTTATTTTTTATCTCCTTTAAAATGCTAGTTTTTTATAATTTATTATCTATTTAAATTTTTTCTTGAATTATTGCAATTTTTTTTATCATTTCGAAAATATGTTTTATATATATTTTTTTTTAAAATTTTTTGAAAATTTTTTGTCCTCAGTGGTATTCTTAATAATCTTAAAATAAAGCACTTTCTAATTTATTATTTTCTTAATTTATACCAAATTTAATTGAGGAGGAGCTTATGCTATATTTTTTTTATTAATTACAAAAATCTTCCAAAAAAAGCAGCTTTAAAAGTCGAACGAGAGTATTTTAAGAGTAAATTTCCACACATACCAAAAATTTTCAAATTTTTTTTCAGCATCAAACCAATTTTATTATATACTTTGAAAAACTCAATAAGATCAATTTCTTAAATATCAAGTTTTTCTTCATATGGCCTGATGTTTTTAACTAGCTAATTAGCTCATTTTTGAGCTTTTCGAATGTCTCTTTTTCTGATTGAGACCAATTCATATTCCAAATGTGATTTGACAAATATTACATAAATAAAAATAAAAGTTTGAAATTTTGTGTAGTTTTCAAATACATTATAACTTTTATCAAAAATATTATTTTTATCATGTCTTAAACTCATGAATTATCCATACTATAAGATTATTTTGCCCTCAGTGGTATTCAAAATTTATAGGCAAATTGAAGTTTATGATCAAATTAAAATGATAATGCTAAAAATTATCACTTAAAAAAAAGTTTTAAATATTTTGTTGAGTAAAAAATTTATTGCAGAAGCACATTTTCAAAGTAAAAATTCAATGTTAAACTTAATTTTTAATGTCTGCAAGTTTGTGCAAAAAATTAATAAACGTAGAAATATGCAAAATACTTGGCTATGGTTAAACATGTTATGCTACATTTAAAAATATTTTTCTGCATTAAATTTTTCATTTAGAAATATTTTTGAGCATGATCATTAAATTTTGATCATAAGCTTCAATATGCCGATTTATAGAGGACTTAATCTTGATTAAAATGAACTATAATTTGTTTTGTCGTAGATATCTAACTAAACATTGTTGGTAGATTCTGATTAATGTACTACATGATAATAGGATTTGGACCATTAAAAAGTGTAAGACATGACAAAAAAATTTTTAGAAAAAACTTATTATTTAAAATAAGATAAATTTCACTCTAACTGTTAAATTTTAATGACTACATCTTTAAAGGATAACAATTTTATTTTCTTTGAAATCAAAGACAATAATTTTTGGCCTTGCTTTAAAAAAATTATGGCTAACAGATTTTAAAAAACCTAAAGCAGTTTCAAAAGTTTAATATTTTCTCTGTTTGACGCTACTAACACTTCATAAATCCATTTTAAATTAAAAAAATAAAAAATCTTTTTCAATCTCAGGAAAATACCAATTCAATTATTTCATGATATTTATCAAAATTATAAAAATGATTATCTTAATAAGCCTAAAAAGAAAAAAAATTCAAATTGATCTTTAATATCATAATTTTAAATTTTTTGAAATATACACATGTATTTACCGATGCTAAAACAAAATCAATCGTATTTTTCTTGAAATTAAAGTTGTATTCGAATGTGGATTTAAAAGACGATTTTTTATGTAATAATCTAATATTTAATTTTAAAGTATTCTTACATAAATAAAAGATTTAAATTAAGTTAAGGAACAGGCGAATATTATAAGTAGATTTAAAAATTTTAAAATATGTTAAAATTAAAATACCAAATTTTTTTTCAAAGATTGGAATTTTGGAACAAAATACAAATAACAAAAATACATAATAATGATTTTTTTCTTTAGGTTTAACGCTAGTTCGAAAAAAAAATTATCATCTGATACATATCATGTGTTACCTAAAATTTAAACTGTGTGCAAAATTTTTGTTATTAAATAATGGATGTAATTTCTTTTTTTCACTTGCTTGTAAAATTATATTATTTTGCAGAGATTCAATCGGGGTGATGATTACAATGCCATTTTATGCTTAAGTTCTTTATTATTAACACAAGAAAGTCCGGCTAATTAATTGTGAAAATTTAAAGAAATAAATAAAATTCATTTAAATAATTCAAAAATATTTCAAATACTACAGCTTTTTTCTTAGTTTTTTTTTTAAATCTTTTTTCTTCGAGATAATATTCGAGGAAAATTTTTTGATAGGGTTTAAAAAACTCTGGTTTTCTAGTTTTAAAACAAAATCAAAAAAAGTAATTTGAAAAATAAATTATCATTAACATAAATATATATAGTTATTTTTGTAATTAAACTTAAGACAAATCATAAAGATCCTTTTCAAATCAAGCTTAAGCTGAATTAAAATTTTCATAAAGTTTAAATTTAGGCATGAAATCTTTCAAGCATTCGTTAATTGTTCATTACAGTGATACGGTTAATACAATAGATATAAATGCAGAAATTCTAATAAATAGATCACAGAGAGTCAATGAAATTGAAGATAATCGTCGAGATTTAATTGAAATAGTCAAATCAATTGAAAATAAAAACATTAGAGAACTTGAGATGAAAAACGAATCGCGAATTTCAAGATTCTGCTTCTATATTCCAAATCATGATTTAATAGGAAATTTAATTATACTAAATCGTCATTTAAGCAACCGATCAATTCAAAGGATCAGCTGCTCGTCTCCAAATAAACAAAGCATTTATGAAATTACACTATTCGAATTAATCAAAAATAGAAAAAATGAGCTAGTTATTGATTTATCTATTCCAAAAAGCAACTTTATAAACAATTTAGATATTGACGGTCACAATATGATAAAAATATTTTGTTCTAGTACTTTAAACGAAATCAGAAACTTAATGAATTTAGAAAATTTTTCGTCATTAAACTTGAAAAATGTTTTAATACAGTCTGAAAATTTTTTTTTATGTAACTTTTCAGGCTTGAAATCTTTAACCATTCAATCATGTAATATAGATTATTCACTAAAAGTACAGAATTTGAATAATTTGGTCAATGCTGATATTAGTTTTAATAAAATCAGAACAATCAGTTTCAATAATTTAATCAACTTAAAATTTTTAAATCTTAAAGGAAATTTAATTGAGTCAATAGACGATCAAATGTTCCAAGGTCTTCATAGACTAGAGGAGCTTGATTTAAAGTGTAATAAAATACAAGTAGTTAATGCGCATAGTTTAGATGATCTAGAGAATTTACTTAAATTAGATTTAAGTCAAAATGGAATGCTAAAATTTGATTATGATTTTAAAAGATTTAAAAGATTGCGTTACTTGAATTTGGGACGAAATCTTTTTGATTACATAGAGTTAGATGGTTTAACTAGTTTGGAGTATTTGAGTTTAGGAGTTGTAAAATCTTTGAAATTAAACTCGTTAAATAATTTAAAATTTTTAGAACTTGATTGTGACCATGTTCCTGACATGTCAAAATTAATTTGTTTAAATTTTTTAGTAATTAAAAATGCAAAATATTTTAATCTTGATAAAAACTTGAAAAATTTAAAATTTCTGATTCTAAAATTTGATCAAGATCCTTTTCAAAATGAGGCCATTGATTTAAATAGTATTAATCAATTAAAACAAAAGATCAGTATTAAGATAGAAAGCCCTTGTATCTCATCAAAGTTTGATATTGATAATTATTTGAACCGTACATTTAAAGATGATGACAAAATTGAAATCGATACGGTCGAGTTTGATCAACATCGAAATATTTTTATCAATATGGTATTATTCAAAATTTTTATTCCTAAATATAATCTTTTGGTTTTTATTTTAGCTGTCAATTCAAGAAGTCAATAGATTTTTACATGAAATAAAGATTTCAATTTCAAAAACAAGTTATGATAGCATAGCGAATTTTATACTAATTTTTAAAATATACTAAGTTTTTTTGTGTTTTCCAGTTAAATTTAAAAAGTTAGCATATTTTGTTATTTAAATTTAATTAACTATAATCTTATCTGTATTATTTTAAAAAATAAATTATTTTAAAATTAATGAGATGTGTTTGTTTTTATTTAATTTATTTATTTCTACAGCATTCTATAATTTTTCATCAATATCCAAGTCTAATCTAATATTTAATTAAATAAACTATCTTCATAAAAAAAAACAATTAGTCAAAATTAAATGTATTCTTAAAATAAAAATAAGTCAGCAAGGTTTAATTAAGATAATTTTCTTATAAATGATTTTTAATATTTTGATGGTATAAATTTTTAACTTGAAATCAGTCTTACAGTTAAAGAAAACATATCAAATTTATTTTTGAGAAGATTTGAAAAGTTGTATGTAGCAATATCATTTCTAAAAAAATCGAGTATTCAATGTTAGGAATAGTCTACCTCAGTTCATTGTCAATTCCTAATAAATTAACTTCAAAATTAACCCGAAAAATAACTACATACTGCCATAGTTTAATCGGCTGTCATAGCTTTGTAGAAGCTTAACCCAATTGGGTCGCAGTATTTTTTTAACTACTCCTACAATTATTCAAACAAAAAAAACTTTTTGATTTTTAAATAATTAGAATTGAAGGAAAATTTTTTATACCAGTTATCTAGAAATTTTTAAATTTCAATTATTTCTGTCCTAAATTTTTTCATTTTTCTAAACATTTGATATCAATCAAATATTTGATTGTCTTAAATGTGTCTGCATTGTCTTCAATAATTTAATAACTAATTTGTAAGTCCAAGCACATCCTATTCAGTATGATTTTCTATATCAATTGAAATATAAAAACTTTAAACTTGAATAAATATTTATGAAGAAGTTTCGCTAATGTATTGTAAATGTACTTTTAAATCAAAGCAAAACATATAGAAAGCAATATAAGCAGTCTATCCGAAATATAAAAATAGTTAGATGATGTGTCAAAAACTTAACCGTGTAAAAAAATTTGATATGGTTAAGTTTTAACAATCGCGTTTTTTTTTTAAATTGAGTTCATTTGGGGTCAAATTTTAAAAAGTTTATTCCATCACAATTCTTAACGTGCTTAACTGATTTATAATTTATTCAAATTTTACTCAAAAGTAAATATTTGGAAAGAATTTTTTTAATTTTTGTTTATTCCGGTTAAATCGGACCAAACAAAAAAAAACAATTTCAATATTTAATTTTATACCGGCTTTGAAATGCATCTCACTAAATAAAAGAATATATATAAAATTTTCATTTGACAAATCTTTGAATAAATTTATTTTTGACAGTTATGATTAATCAAATCACTGGATTTAACAATCTTATCTAACCATCAGTTGTGTGTGTGTATGTGTCATAGCCTGGCAAATCTTTAAAAAAAATATATTTAATTTCAATTTTTAAATAAGTAAATATATCAGATAGATTTAAAATAAGCATTCAAGTTAAAATTAGACTTTAAAAACTAAATTCAAAATAAATATCTACCTGATACATTGAATTTTTTTTTGTTAAGAGTATCAAGTTTAATAACACGATTTAGAACGGGTTAAACTTATCTATTATTTTCATGATCAAGCATACGAAATGAATCAGGTAAAATTGGCCGGTTTTTTGGTTCAAATCAAGATTTTGATGTGGAAAATGTTGATAATTCTGCGACGCAATGTTTTCGGTTCGTTGTTAGAAATATGCTGTCCATATTTATTTGTCTTTTTTTTAATTTTGATTCGATATTTTATCGAACGTTTCAAAATGAGAACTTTTTCCTTCATGTCAAGCAATATTCTTGAAATGAGTCCGATAACAACCTTTCAAAAAAGAAATTTGATTCTTTACTACCCAAATACTGAGTTGGTGCGAAACTTAGTCAATGATGCAGCAAGTTTGCTAAGCTACAAAAATCCAAATTTTCTTCCAATAAGTATTTTTATTAATTATTAAAGCTAACAAATTTAATAAAGACGTTTTAAATTAAGTTTTTGGTGTAAATGTGTCATCAGCGTTTATGCTCCAATCTTCAGTGATTTCAAAAATGGCAGTATTCTATTCATTCTCTTTAAATATGACAACATCAGTCCCGGATGATATCAAATATTCAATTTTTACTCAAGAGTAAGCATTTATCATTTTTCAAACTGAATTTTTAAATTTTTTTGAGCTAAATTATATTTTGGTTTTATTTAATGAAAATTTTTAAAAGTTGAAAAAATAATCTAAGTTAATTTTAAGTTTAAACTAAGTCCAACAATGGATAATAAATATTGATCAAATATAATAATTGTATAAATATATGCGATAAGCTTTTGCTTAGCACTATAGAAATAGAAAATCAAGTTGTTTTTCTTTTTGACTTATTCACATCGAATCTATTTTAAAGCTTTAGAAAATTAACATCGTTACCCTTTACCAATTCACTGATGATCATGTCAAGCGTTTCTTGTAGGTTTGAAACACATCCTCTCTTTGGAATGAATCTATGCTGACTTCCAATCATAAGATCATTCCTTTCAAGTTAAATCATTAGATGATTCCTAACAATATTTTTCAGAACTTGGTAATAGATAAATTAAGATAAATAGATTATTATGGATAAAAAAAAGGATTAGTGTGAGTGTCAAATCTTTAGTTTTAAGCAATTAAAAAAATAATTGAAACCAAGTTTATCTAATTTTATTATATTTTTTCAACAATAAAACAGCAAAATTAAAGCAAAACACATAAATTAAAAGATATTAAATATGTATTTAAAAAAAATGTCAAATTTGATTATATTTTATTTAGATTTTAAATTAAATTTAAAAAAATATGATTAAGCTTTATTCTTAAATAGTTTCTTAAGCAAATTTGGGAAGAAACATAAGTAGAAAATAACTAAAATTTCATGTTTTTCAATTATTTTCTTTTAAATTTTTATAATCTTCCATAGAATTATCGTTTTGAATGAATCTAGTTTATGTATGCCCAAAATTCATACTAAGAAAAATTTGTCGGACAATTTTTGATTAGTTTTATTTAGTTTATTGAATAAATATAAATGGCATAATCGATGACACACACTATGGTTTACAGTAATATGTCTGCAAATACCTTTATGTAATACCCTTATATTTTTATTGAATTAAATGATTAAATTAATAAGAAAAATAGATAAAAAAAAGAGGATTTTTAAGCCGAATCTATTGTACTGTATTCCCTCGTTCGATTATGCTGCATCATAAGTTTAACTACTAGCTTTTGGACCATGCACCAAAGTACATCTCACTAATGCTAAAAAATATTTTTAATTTGTTCTTTTTATTTATATGTCTTAGTTTTTAGTGTAGCATAATCGAATGAGGGAATACGGTAATGGTATTTCGGGTTGTTTTTGTACTATGCTTTCGTTGAAGATCTTTTTTCTCGCTTATTTTATAATCGGAACTAGTAAATTTATAAATTTTAGCTGTTATCTCTTTTCTTTATTTTTCTTGTTAAGTATTTCAAATTTATAGTAATTTTTGATTGTAACTCCATTGATTTTCAGTAAATAAAAGGCAAAAAATTTCGATCTTTTTAGTTATGTCTCAAATAAACTTCATGAGATTAAAATATCAACAAAGTTTTCGTCTAAATTCTTTTAAATTTAAATTTTTTTAAGAGACACACTTAATCGATACAAAATAGACAAAATATTTCCAACAAAAAATGATTATCTTTACAACAGGGCACCAGAGGACTTTTGCTTAGGTAATATTAAAAAAAGCAAAAAAAAAGTACTAATTATTTAAAATAAAGAAAATAAAATTTAGACATGACGTATTTTTCAATTTATGAAACATTCAATGCATTCAAATATTCTATGGACATTCAGCTAATCGCAAAAATGACTGGCACTAAGATTAGAAATACAAATATGGTATTTAATTTTTTAAATTTAATAAAAAAATAAAATTAATTGAAATTTTTTGCAAGGTCAAAACAATGCCATTTTATTGTCCAGATTTTGAACAAGATGAACTTCTATCAACATTTTCGTTTTTTCCGTCTTTGCTCATTTCAGTAGCGTTTATGTTCACTTCGGTTTTTACAACAGGAAATATTGTTGCCGAAAAAGCCAACAAAATGAAGGTAAAATATCACTAGTTTTGTTCTTTTTTATCAAATTATTTTGTATAGGAATATCTCAAATTGGTCGGTATCAAATGGTATGCAATATATGTTTCATGGTTTATTAGAAACATATCTATTTACTTTATTCTTTCAATAGTGATATCAGTTATTTGCAAAATATATCTTGGACCAAATTCAGATAATCAATTGGTTACTTCTAGAGCAGTATTCACACACACTAATTTCATTATCGTATTATTAGTATTGCTAGTCTACTCTGTTCAAGTAGTTTCATTTACTCTTTTGTTATCACAGTTTTTTAGCAAACGTAATTTTATTGTTTAAAATATAGAAAAATTTTTTTTATTTTAAAAAATTTTTTAGCTTTCAATGCCAAAGTAGTTCTATTGGTAATATGGATATTCAGTATTGTTAATTTTTATGACGAAATTCCAACTTCAGTTATCAAATATTTGTTCACAGTGTTTCCAAATTTAGGACTTTTGTTCTCTTTCCAAGTGTTGTTTCAATTTGAAAGAAGCTCAAAAAATTTTAATGTTGCTCAATTGTTCGAAAACATTTATGATGATCCATTGAGGCTTGGTGCTATTTTAATTTCGATGCTAGCCTGGTCAATATTGTATTTTCCATTTACATGGTATTTGGAAAACATTTTACCCGGTGATTTCGGTCTACCACTTCCTTTCTACTTTCCTCTATCTGTAAAATTTAAAAAAAAATTTTTTGCTGATTATTTTGATATTTTATTTTGAAGAAAAACTATTGGTTTCCGCAGAGTTTAAGTGAAAATGCATCCAAATATAAAGTAGAAGTGGAAAAAAATTTACCTTCTTTTGAAAACGACCCATCAAATCTAAATAAAACTGTATCAATTAATAATTTATCTAAAGTAAAATACAGACAAAAAAATCAAAAAAATTAATTTAAAAAATATTTTCTCTAAATAATAAGACATTCAAAACATTTCGAAGATCTAAAACAGCAGTCAAAAACATATCAATAAATTTTTATGAGAATCAAATAACTGGCCTGTTGGGTCACAATGGAGCTGGCAAGACAACCACAACTTTTATGCTTTGCGGAATGTTTCCGCCAACGTCTGGAAATGCAAGAATTATGGGCCTTGATTTAAGAAATCAAATGGATCAAATTCGGCCAATTCTTGGCTTTTGTCCTCAAGTAGACATATTGTTGGAAGATTTTACAGTAGAAGAGCATTTAAGACTTGTGGCTATGGTAATAAATTTACTTTTAAATTGTTTTAAATAAACTATTTCCTAACTTTTTATATTAGATAAAAGGATTTCCGAGTAGCAAATTTAAAACTGAATTGGAACGAATTTCAGATTTTGTTGGTTTACAAAAAGATCTAAAAAAGCGATCCAAAAACTTATCTGGTGGTATGAAGAGGCGTCTCATGGTTGCAATGGCTTTAATCGGAGATTCAAAAGTAATTATTCTGGATGAGCCTACTAGTGGACTTGATCCATTTAATCGAGTCAAATTATGGGAGTTGATTAGACGCTACAAAACTAATCATACTATAATTTTAACAACACATTTTATGGAAGGTTTGCTCAAAATTTAAAAAAAATATTTAATTCAATATTTTTTTATATAAAAGAGGCTGATGCTTTGTCAGATAGGATAGCTATAATGAATCATGGAGAAATTAAATGCTGTGGTTCGCCAATATTTTTGAAAAATTTCTATGGAAATGGATTTCGAATTAAAATTGTTAAAAACTCAAAATTTAAGTCACTAGAGTTTGAAAACTTGTTAAAAAAATACTTGCATGACTATCAAATTGAGATTAATGTTGCAGCTGAAATTTGTGTCTCATTTCCTTTCAATAGAGCTAATTTATTGTCTGAATTTCTAAATGATCTTGAGAATAACAAAAATGATTTGGGATTCGATTCATATGGTATTAGCTCATCAACCATTGAAGAAGTTTTTTTAAAGTAAAATTATTTTATCTTTAAGATAAATATTTAAAATTTTTATCTCTTTTTATAAGAGTAGGCAAAATCGATCACAAAACAGAGGATGTAAGTAAAACAAATAGCTTTGTCAACATTGATGAAAATGCTTTTAACGGTAAGAAATTTCAAGCCAAGTCTTAAAAAAGTCTTGGATTTTTTCAAATTATTATTATCAAAAGAATTAGATTAATTAACTATACAAATATACTAGGTGTATTTAGCAAGTTTATACCTACCGAAACTAATACCAATAATATATATACCAAAAAAGTAGTAATTGCTATGAAAAGAGATAAACAAAAATCTTGATAGTAGACCATTTTAAAAGCATTTCTAATATTAATTAATGTTAATTTTTTTAGTATCAAAATAATTTGGTATTATTGTATTTTTTTATAAAGTATCAACTTCTAAAAATAATATTTTTTAATAATTTAAAATACGCTATAAGATAATAAAACTTAAATCTTCACCATTTAATTAATTAAATTCAGTAAATAAAAGGAAAATAAAAACGTCTAATCAACTCCCATAATCTAAATGTAGTAGTAAACATTTATATTGACTAATTATTTATTAATTCAATTATAAATCTATTTGATATGAAGAAAAAAATTTAATTATTGTTAATCAAATTTTTGAATAGAAAATAAGCAAAAAAAATAGTAATGGTTAAAAAATAAATAAATGATATTTGGAACAATATTCAATAATTGGTTTTTTAATTTAATTTATAAGATGTTTTTTCTTCTAAAAAAATATTTTAATATTTTATTACCCTTTAATTTAATAAAAATTAGTTAATAACTTGAAGTTCACTCATTTTTAATTTTCTTTTTAAAAAAATTATTTTATTTATTTTAAAGTATTCAAGCAAAAAATTGAGCTCAAACAAGGAAAAGCACTTTGGTTTCAACAGATAAAATCATTACTCTATAAGAGATTGATTATTTTTCTTCGTCGATACTTATTGGCCTTAGTAATTCTTTTATGTCCGCTAGTTTTTCAACTAGTGATTGTCTCGATTATTCCATCGTCGAATTCAGTAATCGACAAAATCGGAAAAACCGAGAATAGCTATGGAGCATTTGAACTAGATATAAATAAATATAAATCTCATGAAATTCCTTTCTATACCATTGATGCTAGTCCAACAAATCCAGTTAATAGAGTCTTAAAAAATTTCTATAAATATTCAAATCGTGCGAACATAAATCTTCTTAGAGTAAACTCTTCGGTTTATGATTATGTGGCAAAGAAACACAATCAAAGCCTTATATCTTTATTGAAAGAATACTATTTTGGAATAAGATGGCTTAGTTCTGTGACAGAACCAAATGATATCAATAATTTTGACATAACTGCTTATTATAGTACAACAGCCTATCAAACGCCTGGAGTAATAGTCAATGAAATTTCAAATATTTTGCTTTCATTTTTAAATACAAATGAGCTGAGCAAAACCATTTCAACTGTTAATGAACCAATTCCACCCGATAATAACAATTATTATGGAAATAATTTTTTAAAATATCTTGGTTGTTTCGATGTTCTTCCTTTGTCATTATTCAATTTTGCAACTTCGATAGTAATAGCTTTTGTAATTAGCATTAATGTGATGCATGTGTCTAAAGAAAAAATCAATGGTTCAAAAAAGCTTCAACTGTTGTCCAATACTACAAAAACTGTCTATTGGACATCAAATTTTATTTTTGATTTTATTGTTTGCTTATTCAACATATGTCTAGTAATTGGAATTACATCTTTGGCCAACTATATTCGAAATAATCCAGAAGTTGACATTTTTATAATGTCTTCCAGACCCACTGTTGGCTATTGGTTTTTGATTTTGATAATTTCATCACTCAATTGGACATTTCTATCATACTTTTGGCTGAGTTTTTTCAAATCAGATGTCACTGCTTTTGTAATTCTTTTGCTTCTTCTCGGAATTGCGTCATTTACCGATGTGGTATTTTCTTTTTTTCAATTATTTAATAACATCACGAACCCAGATTTGAATTTTGATTCAGCAAGCACTTTGTTTTTATATATATCAAGAATGATTCTTGCAGTGTTGTTTCCAAATGTAACAATCAAACGCCAGTTATTCAACTTTCGACTCAGATCAAATCGATACTGTATCGATTCATTAAATAGAGTCCTCAAGAGTAAAGAAAAATATAATTAAATAATAATTCAAAAAAATTAATATCTTTAATATTTTCAGCAAACTTTAGATATGACACAAATTACATGGAGATAAATGAGCCCGGTAATGGCTTATTTTTACTTATTTCTGCATTTCAGCTTGTATTTATCATTCTATTATTTATTGCAACTGAAACAAATGCGTTTAACAAAGAATATTTTAGAAATTTTTTAATGAGTCTATTTAAAGCTGATCCTAAATATATATCGATGAACTCTGAGGTAAAATCGGATAATTTTTTTTAAAATTTTATTTCTAAAAGAAAAAATTAAATATTAAGATTGAAGATGATGTTAAAAAAGAAGCTGAAAGAATTGATGAGTCTAATTTAGCTAAATTGAGTCAACATGAACCTTTGATTATAAAAAAACTTTTAAAATTATTTAAAAAGAAAAATATTCGTCTATCAGCTGTAGATAATATGAGCTTTGGAGTACCGGCTCAAACTTGCTTTGGCCTTTTGGTAATAAAGCCAAGATAAATTTTTAAAAATCAAAATTTTAATTTTTTGTTAAAGTATGACTTGACTTTATATTATTAATTTTAATATTAAATAAGATTATTAAGTATTTCAACGCGCATCAAAAAATTATACTGACAAATTGTCTTATTTTCCTAACGAAAAGAAGACAATTTTAAACGAACGCTTCAGTTCGTTTAGTCGCAAATTTTCACTAGGATAGGGAAAAAATCTCTTTTAGGCTTTTTTTCAAAATTGATCTATTTGAATAGTTATTTTTAGTGTTGGGTACCGTGAGTGGCGATCACTAGACCGCCAAAAAATGATGTTGGCTGTTTTGGTGTGAGAACAAACTTTTAAAAAATTTTAAATATGAAAATTTGTTGAGAAAAGAATTGAATATAAGAATAATCTTTAATTTTTAGAGAAAAAATATTTTTCCTCGAAAGTCAAATCTTAAAAACTAAACTCAAAAACTAGAATTTGATTTAACTATTCCACTAATCTATGAATTTAATAAAAAAATATTTTTTTTCTTTCATTTATTAGGGAATGAATGGAGCTGGTAAAAGTACAACATTCAAAATAATAACTGGAGAATTAGAACCTAACAAAGGAGAAGTTCTGGTAAATGGATATAGTGTTAAATCAGAAAACATGAAAACAAGACAAAATTTGGGCTATTGTCCACAATTTGATCGACTTATAGAATATCTTACTGTTAACGAAACACTAAAATTATTCGCTAGTCTTCGTGGAATCGATCAAGCATTAAGTGTGAAACTAGCTCAAGATATGCAAGCTATATTTCAGTTAAATGAATTTAAAAATACTTATGTTCAAAATTTGAGTGGTGGAACCAAAAGAAAACTTAGTTGTGCCATAGCTTTTATCGGGAAACCGAGTGTTGTCATTTTAGATGAGGTTTGAAATTTTTGATTTTTTTTTCAGCTCTTTTTAAGAGTTTAAACTTTTAAGCCGTCAACGGGCATGGATCCAGGGGCAAGAAAATTCATGTGGAATATAATAAAAAAGGCTAGAGACACTGGAATGACAATAGTGTTGAGCAGTCACAGTATGGAAGAATGTGAAGCTCTTTGCGACAAATTAGGGATAATGTTAAATGGACAACTGCAATGTCTCGGAACTATTCCTGAAATTAAATCAAAGTACGGCGATGGCTACCGTTTAATTGTTAAATGTCATCATAGTGATCAGCTCGAAAATGATATTAATCGCCTAGATAATTTTATCAGGGCCAAATTTGAAAATTCGTATCTTGAAGATCGCCAATATGAGACATTATTTTTTATAATTAAAAACGATGCTAAATATAAACAAAATTTGTCTAAAATGTTCTCCTTAATAGAAGAAAACAAAAATTTACTAAATGTAGAATCGTATTTTATTTCACAAACTACTTTGGAACAAGTTTTTATGTCGTTTGCGAATAAATCACAGAATATGATTCATACAATTAACAAAAAAGTTAAAGACAAAAGTTCAATTTCAATTGATTTATTCGATTTAAAGAAGACGCCTAAAAACAATAAAGTCAAACTTTTGTCTTATAAAAACATGGGCTTTTTAGATTCAAACAGTTATATATTTTAAAAATTTAAAAAATAAATTACAAAACTTATTTGTTTATATTAAATATTTAATTTTTTATCTTTTAAATTTATTGACTTAAAATAAGACAAAATTGTCAAAATTTGTTTTAAAAATTAAAAGAAAAATTTGCGAAACCAGTCCGATTTGACTAAAGTCAAAAAAATAATAAAAAAAAATTACATTTCACAACAATATTACAATTAGGTATAAAAATAAATTAATTTTTTTGTTGTCACAAAATACTGATTTGATTTAATAACTTAAATCGGACATAAAAGACTGGGTTACCACAAGACCAATTATAAAAACACCCACCGCAACATAAAAGACGGAAATAAATAAGAGAATATTTCTCTTTTTTAAGCTAATTGCATCATTGTTTATACTTTCGATCATACTTGGTTCATTTAAAACATACATTAGAAGACACAAACCTTAAAAGATAATAAAGCAATTGATTCAGTCATTTTTTTATCATTTACCTGGAAATAAAAACATAAATGTACCAGCTAGGGCACCCAAATAGTGAATTACAATGGTAATATTCGGAACAAATAGAGCAATAAGCAAAGACAAAAAAAACCAAATACTAACAATACAAACTCGTCTAAATTTTTCAAATCTTTCTATATTATATGCATCTAATTGCCTCATTTCGATCCATAGGCCCTCTATAGCAGTACGCGCACAGAACAAATTTAAAGGATAAGACGTATAAGTTTTAAGTAGGAACATAATTATAGCGATTAGAACTGAAACATCTTTAGAGTCATAAGACTTGAGTAAATCATCATCTATTTTATCACCAAATGTCAAATAGCCAAATGTTGCTGTTATAGTATAAGTACTGAATACTATTAAAATAGAAAAAATTATAGATTTTGTAAATTTGGCTAAAGTCTTTTCTTTAAGACATGTATATATAGGTACAGCATTTACATGACATTGATATCCAAAACAAATGACTGGTAAAACTGTAAAAACATCCATCCAATGGTCTGGGCTAGTTTTTACATGAACATTTTCTTTATTTGAATTAAAATATTTTATAGGTATGAGAACTACCACATAAATGATTGCGATAACGGCAAACGTGCTTGGATATGTTAAAAAATCAATGCGCCTTGGAAAACACAATGGCAAAATAAACAGAATAGAGCTGAGAGTAATTGTAAATTTTCTATCAAAATACCAGTTTTTAAGCTCATTGTTTCCATACAGACATGTTAAAACTATTTTTTTGTTATGATAATTTTTATTCAAGAGCAAAAAAAAATATATTTTTTACTCACTTTGATCTATTTGATCACCAATGATAATAAAAAATGTTATGCAGCATCCAAACATGTAAAATATAATGCATAATGAGTTGATTGTCTGCCATTTTCTTCCACACATACTAAATACCACATCTTGGAAGTTAGCACTCTGTTTTTTATCGGTGCAATAGGCAAGTATAATAAGTGCGCCAACAATAACACCTAATAAAACCTTTTTAAAATAGACTAAATTTTAAAAGCTTATAGCTTAAATATAATTTTACTAAATGAATTAAAGTAGAGACAAATATTCCACCTGCGGTGTGAAAAGCGCGCGCAAAATTTAGAACACCAGCACCAAGTGCAGCGTTGACAATCAAAAAAGCTCCAAAATACCATGATATTCCTTTGTTTTGGTCTTGTGAAGCTTGTTGTATATTGTTGTTATTCAAAAGAGCAGTTGATTCGGTAGCAATATAATCATCTTCATAAGCATGGTCTTCATCTGAATCATTATTATACTCATAAGCCATCTTTAGAGAGTCTTCAACCACTTAAAAAATTGAAATAGTTATAAAACTGTTATGCAGTGAAAAAAAATTTGAAATGATTTCAAACAAGCTATTTCCCTCTTTTATAATAAGATGAAATGAGATATAAAATACGAGAGCTAATGTATGTGAGACTTGAATTTTTTTGTTCTTTACAAAGATTCTCCGTGTTAAGTAACGTTTTATTAATAACTGTTAAGTTTAGAAGTCAAGCTTTTTTCAAAATGAATACAAACCTTCTTGTTATTTTTTTTCATTAGCAAAACTCTTTCATAAAATTAAAACTTGTTAATCAAAAAACTTCAAACAATAAATCACATGCTTTATAAGAAATTTTTTTTATAAAATCATAATTTTTAATCAAAAATAAAGAGTATGCTTAAATTTTATTCAGAATCGTGTACACCTTAGTTTAATTTTAGATTCAAAATTTAAATATTTTTAAAAGAGCTCTGTCTCGACTTTTGATTTATAAATCAAATTAATGTGAAAGAGAAAAATGAGAGAAAAGTTCTACTTTAGTTTTTATTTAAAAAATACAAAAGCTATAAATTTATATATTTTAATATAAAGTTTAAAATAATATCTGAATATATTCGAATCATTGAGTGTATAGCGGATTTATTATTTATTGGTTTATTTTTATTATTTATTTGAAAAAAATTAATTTTTTTCTTTTAAAAATCCTTAGCAAAAAAGCAATAAAAATTTGTAAAGTAGAACAGTAAATTTTTAAAAAGCTTAAATTAACTATTTTGCAATTTTTAATTTGCTGCAAAAAAAAATCTTAATTTAGTATTAAGCGTGAATGCTATATTTCAAGTTGGTAGTTCTTGCTGCGTAAAAAATTTTAAATTTGAAAATTTGTCAGAGAAAAGAATTGAATACAAGAAAAATCATTTATTTTTATAGAAAAAAAATTTTTTTCCTCGCGCCCATCAAAGCGGCCAACATCAACTTTTGGCGGTCTAGTGACCACCACAAACGTTACCCAACTCTATTAATGTCTGTGCTCATTATTATACCACTTTTTCAATTTTAAACAATGAACCACTTCATAATACATATGACAATGACTCCAAAAAATTGAGATGTATATCTGCATCTAATAAAAGAATAGAAGCACCGACATAGGAAAGAAAAGCGTAATTGTTTGAAATAATTTTTTTTTTGTTTAACACTAGAAAGCCCAAGGGGTTTATTAAACCCTTTTTTAAAAAATTTAAACTTGAGTGTTGTCTCACAGTAATAAAGCGTTAAAAAATTATCCAAAAAAATTAAAAATAAATTTATAATAACTTAAATTATTTTTAATCTTTTAAATAAATTTTATTTATATTTTTGAAATTTTAATTTAAAAATATTTTAATAAATCAACCGGGCTTTCTAGTGTTAAAATAGCCATTTAATGCTAAGGGGGGTAAAGAAAAAGACTAATAAGTTTTTTTTAATTAAATAATAAAAAACTTAACAATCCAACTGTTGATTGATGTTAATACACAATCTAGAAGTTAATTAATGAACAGAATGAATATTGAATAAAAAAGCCCTTCCAGCTTATGAATAAGACTCTAAAAGCTCATTATAGGCACAAACTTTAAGATGTTTTTTTTAAAAAACGATCATTATCTGATGTTTTCTAATTTGTGCGAAGTATAAAAAAGAATAAAAAAACCAACCAACTTTCATACCGTAAACTCTTGTTTACTACCCCGAGGTACAAGTATGGTTTTAGCTATTGCCTCACCACCATAATATATACCAAAAGCCCTGGGTTTTTCAAAAAAAGTTTCATTATAACCCCGGGATTTTAATTTAAAAAACTTTGAAATACTTATATGATGTTTAGCTGAATTTCATAAAAAATATGATAAAAAATATGATAAAAATATGAAAAAAATATGATAAAAAAAAATTTTATAATACACACTGCAGTGTGTATTATAAATTTTTTTTTTATAGTCTCATGGGATTGAAGTTTTCAAAATAATACACCATGAGCTTTAAATTATATTCCAAAAATACTTACTAACTTACTGCAACCAGCGGACATAGCATGGTTTCGACCATTAAAATCGTTGTATAACTAGTTTTGGAATGATTGGCTATTAAACTCTGAAAAAACATACACAAAATCAAATAATGTTAGGTCGCCAGGTTATGCACAAATTATTCTATGGATCAGCACAATTTGGGAAAATTTTGATAAAATTATTAAATGATTATTCAAAACTCGTTTGATCAAGCAAGAATAACATCAATAATTATTGACTCGTTTCATAGGCAGCTAAAGCATTTTATTCTGAATAATGAGTTTGTTGATGATGTCGATGACGATGATGCACAAAATGTAAATGGTTTTGGTTCAGGCGAAGAAACGACTATTGACGATTTAGGTGCTGACGATGATGATAATGTTGATGATGATGATGATGATTATGAAGATGAAGATGAGTCGGAAATGGAAATAAATTAAAAATTATTTTCGTTTAATTTTTCAATTTGTAAGCTCATCAAAAATTAGTCAATTATTTTAGTACTTTTTTCTACCTATACTAGAAATTTACTTTTTTAATTACAACCCCCCCACCTTTTTATTCGAACCCCATTAGGTAGTAAACAAGATTTTACGGTAAGTGTTTTTGATAATTTTAACACCAGAAAGCCCTAGGAGTTTATAAAACCCTTTCTTAAAAAGCTTTAACTCGAATATTATCTCACAGAAATAAATCTTTAAAAGCTTAAATTTTTTTTTTGAAATTTTATTTGAAATTTTTGTAATTAATCAACCAGGCTTTCTGGTATTATGAATTCCATGAACAAGCTGTAAAATCAGAGCGTTTTGAACTTATTCTCGTATTTAGAAAATGTTTGATTAATTAAAAAGTTCGATGTGGAAAAAACAATAAATTTTAAATTAAAACACTTAGTAATGAATTTTTTGTTAGTATAGATCTGAAAAAAATCTAATTTTAATTAAATTCACAAGCATGGATTAAAAATTTTAAATTCAAAAAATATTTTAAATTTATTTTAGCTAAATTGATTTTCTCAAAAATGAAGAAGGTTAAAAAATTTAATGATATACTTAGTCGTTTTCGTAATGATGTAAAAGAATACAGTGAAAAATTCGGTGGAATTAAAAGTAATGGAAAAGCATTTAAAGCACCTGTTTCAAGAAAAGAAAAAAGAAAGTTAGAACGAAAGCTAAAGAGTGCCAAAAAATTAGCTTTTAGTCGCAAAGAAAAAATTCCAACCTTGGATGACTTAAACAAAAGCCGATCCAAAAATAAAAAAGATGAAACTATAATACAGCCAGAAAAGAAAATTTCTCCGAAAGATAAAACCAAAAAAAATCCTGAGCAAGCAAGTCCTAATGTTGAAAATATGAACACTGTTAGTCGAATTGAAAACCGTGTTAAAAAAGAAAATAGAGAAAAACAAAGATATCTAGAGTCTTACCAACATACTTTAAAAGAAAAATTGCTCAAAGACAATGAAGATGATGAAAAAGAAATAAGAAAATTGGAAAAATTACTTCATATTAAAAAAGATAGTAAAAATTATAAGCAAGCATTTTACGATGAAGGCTTCGCAGATTTACTGGACTTTTGTGATGAAGAAAAGAGACAGGAAATGGTCAAAAACGAAAGTAAGTTAATATGTTTAGTTTTTTTTTAATGTTTTTACTATACGAAACGAAATTAACAAAAATTTCAGAATATAGCTTTTGAAACTTCTGTTTTCTTGATTTATTTCTTTTAAAAACAAAAAGGTTTCTCATTGTTAATCTTTAAATAAAGTTTTTTTTTTTGAAAATCGTCACTTATTTTATTCTTTTTTATTATTTAGTTATTTTAGGTAATTTTTTTTTCTAATTAACTAAACAATTACTTTATTACATTAAAAAGATTATTAAAATAAATTTTTTTATAGTAGAAAAAATACTTGTGAAAATAGAAAAAAAAATGTTAGTTTTTTCTAAGTCTTCCACGTTTTCGTTTCCCAGTTTGATCGTTTTGATTTTCTTTTGATCGATTAATGCAGCCAATGCTCAATATCTGATTCAATGTAGTCGCTGATTGAACTTGAATCGATGGTTCGATGTTGGTTTCTATTGGCCTGAAAACTTTCACATTTAAAAGACCAGTTGAATTTCTCTCAAGAACCCGAAGAGCTATTTTTGACGGTCTCTTATTCATTTTTCTCAATGTTAAGATCTAGAGTTGGAAATTCTAATAATTCTAATTGACATGCTTGCATATAAATTTTTTTTCCAATATTGAAAACTGCAAATATTAAACTCCCAAATCTCATTGTTTATTTCAGTTGCATGAATTGAATTGCTCCAAATTTTATATTTATTGTAACTTTCCAAAGGTTGATTTTTGAAAGTACACTTTGCAAATTTCTTTTGTTGCTTGTTGATCATTCTTTGACGCCCTGACCAAATAAACTGTTCTTCCACTTTGAGTAAATTTTACTATTTCTCATTTTTAAGCCCATCCATTCAAGGCCTATAATCCATTCCTGAGTAAATACGACTGGCTTTTTTCACAAATTTTTGAAATTTAAACATTTTTTTATTAAGTTTTAATGATAAATTGATAGTATATTTTTTCTAAAAAAAAAAGTATTTTTAATTAATTCATTTTTTCTACTTCAAAAAATATAAGTCTTTAACTTAAATGATTTTTAATAATAGAATTTATTGATGAAGAGACTTATTTTTCATTTTTTTTTAATTTAAATATAATTTTTTCTTTTGATCCTTCATAACGACAGATTTAATTTTCTACCAATTTTATTATTAATTTGAATTTTTCGCCATAAAGACTAGGGTGATAATCCAATAATTTTTAATTAATAAATAATTATTAATATATTTTATCAAAAAGTGAACGCATGGCTAACTGAAAAAGAATCAGAATCTAAAGATGCTAAAACCAAAGATGAAAAAAGACAAAAAATTGAAAAGCTTAATTCTAAAATAACCAACGAATCCGATAATTCCGATCAATCAGAGATCGAAAGTGAAAAAGAAGTTGAACAACAGAGCAAAAATGATTTTTTCATCAGAAATAAAAAGAAAAAGGTAAAGTTTTCAGAACCAAATGAATCTGAGAGTTCTGGTTCTCCATTGGTCAGTGATGAAGATCGATCTCCTTTGGCTAGTGATGATGATGAAATGATAGATGATGAAGAATCGATCAGTGATGAAGACAAGATTTCTTTAGAAAGCAATGAAGAAGAAATAGCAAATGATGACGAAAATACTTCTGAATCAGATTTGGATGATCAGATTGATTCAGAAATTGATGATCAAAATTATGACTTTGATGATAAAAATAGAAAACCTAATAAAAAAAAGTCAGAGTTAAAAGAAGACATATATGGTCGCTTGGTTGACAAAAAAGGAAACGTTATTAAATCTGAAAAATATGTTCCGCCAGCTCAACGCTTAGAAAATCTCTTAAAACAGTCTCATAGCGAAAATTCTGTGCAACTTCAGCGCCTGCATAAACAAATAAATGGCCTTTTTAATCGCTTGAGCACATCAAACATAGTTTCCATTTTGAATCAGATAGTTCAAATGGTTTATTCAAATCAGTACACTCGCTATGACATCATGGAAACTATTTACAATCTAATTGACAATTCTGTAATTAAATCAAATTCTATTACTCCGCATAGATTAATTGTAGAACATGCCGCTTTAATTTCTGCACTAACGACCAGTGTTGGTGTAGAACTTGGTGCCAATTTGCTCCAACGTCTTTGCCAAAAGTTGAACAAAAATTTAACAGATTGCACCTTTTTCAGTATCGAAAACAAAACCTTTGATAATTTAATCTTATTTCTTAGCAATCTTTACCATTTTAAATTGTTTTCCTCAAATTTATTAATAGATCTTTTAAATGAAAATTTAATTGAATTAATTGGCATGGATGAAAAATTAGAAAAAATAATAGATCTTATTTTATTAATATTGCGCAGTGTGGGATTTAGTTTGCGAAAAGACGCACCAGTCCACCTAAAAGAATTAGTAATTAAATTACAGTCAAAAATTAACACAATAAAGAGCAATCAATCAAACGAGGAAATAAACAATAGACTTAAATTCATGATAGAAAGCATTAATGCTATCAAAAATAATGACATGAGACGATTGGACACATTTGACCAACAGCCAATTGAATTGATCAAGAAACAGATGAAAAATTCGTTCAAAGAAGATCAAATTTTGTTAAATATTTCTTACAAAGATTTAGTAAATGTTGAGCAAACAGGTCGATGGTGGATTGTTGGCTCTGCTTGGAGCAATCGAGAAATTTCAAATGAAAAAGTGACAAAAAAAGAAGAGAACAAATCAATTCAAGAAGGTATGTTTAGTGAAAAAATCTTAAAATTGGCCAAAGAGCAACGCATGAATACTGACATTCGCAAGGCCATTTTTTGCATAATCGTCTCGGCCGAAGATTACACAGACGCCTTCATGAAATTGGTCAAGTTGTCACTAAAAAAACAACAAGAAAGAGAAATAATATACGTTATTGTTCACTGTGCTTTAAATGAAAAAAAATCAAATCCATATTATTCATTTCTGATGCAAAAGTTTTGCGAATATGACCGAAGATTCAGAATGACTCTTCAGTTTCACACATGGGACAAAGTAAAAATAATGTATGAAATGAAGCCCCAGCAAATATCTAACTTTGCTGCCATGTACTATCATTTGATAGCCACAAGTGCTATGTCACTTAGTGTATTGAAAAATGTCGAATTTGGTGAAATGAATAAGCATTTGCTACAATTTTTGAGCGAATTATTTAGATCACTGCTGACCAAACAAAGCAATGACAAGATTCAGGAAATATTCATGAAAATAGCAACTGTCAAAAAGCTTTATCAGCTTAGAAATGCTATTAAGTAATTTTTTAAATTTTAATTTTTTTTTCAGTTTATTAATTTTTTCTAATTTAAGATTATTTATCCGTCATTTTCTTTTAACAGATAGAGGCAAAGAAATTGAAATTGATGAGAATTTTAAGGGAAAATGTGAATTTGCTGAGAAAATTCTATCACTAAATTCAAATGATTAAATAAAATTTATTAAAATATTAACAATTTTTGCTCTATTCTATGAAAAAAATTAAGTATTATAAAAAAAGGACAACTGTTTAAGTATACTCTTAAAATCTAACAGTCTAACTCACTTTTTAGTACCGCTAAATCACTGTTCTGCATACCCAAAAATATTTTAAATTCAAACTGAAAATAAATTTACTTAATTTTACTTATTCAAAAAATTTTAAAAACAAAAAATTTGAAACTATTTTATTCTTATTTAATAAGTATTTCTTCTTATATCTTTATTCTAAATATGCTCTTATTTCCTCAAAATTTAAGTTCTTAATTTTTCGCTGCTAAAATAAAAAAGTTAAAATAACAAAAGAATTTATACTGAGAATTTAAATTATTAAGTTCATTATTAATATTGCGCAAATTAATAGAAATAACAAAAGAATTTGATTAAAGATTAAAAACCTATGTGTTATTTAAACTTTTTCCAAAACTCTTAAACTGGGAATAAAAATTTTTAAAATAATTTTCTTATCTAAAAATCTGAAAGTCAATGTACTTACTACCGAATTGAGAAGATCAAGGTTTTAGATTTTGGTCTTGCCTAAAAGCTATTAGAATACTGTTCTAGAAGAATTCTGTGGGATTACTGGCATAGTTTATCTTTGGGAGATAAGTATGGGTCCGTGTTTTAGTAATAGCCAAAAACAATCTTTTGACCTAAAGAGATTTTAAATAAAATTTTAAAAGATGTATGTCAAAATTTTATTAAGGAATTATAAATTGTAAAAGAAAAAAATAATTAATATGTAAAAAAGTATCTAAATAAGCTATAAATAATTTAAATTTGCGTAATCTTTTACGCAATGAAAATGTTTTTACTTGTTTTTTCTCTTTTAATTCAATTTTATAATATGACGATAAATTAAATAAATATTGTTTATTTGATTTATAAAATTTGATCAAAAAATCAATTGGAAAAAATAATCTATTTAAACGCAATCTAATCAATGAAACTTTTGCTAAAAATTTAGAATGAGTATTTATTTTTAAAACAATAAAGCTCTGTTTTTTTAATGATCAGATATAGAAAAAAGTGTTAAAAAGAGACTGAATATTTTTTAAGATAGAATATACATGGTTAAAATAAAGGTTAATGTAAAGGATGTTAAATTTTCTAATTTAGATATATTTTTTCTAAATTAATATTATTTACTATTACAAAAACTCGAATCGTAGATCAATGCCGTGTTTTTTATTAAAAAAATTCCTTATAAGTATTAAAAAGAGACGATAAAAAAATTGACTCAAATGACTAAATTTTTGATTTAAAAATAAACGGTACAAAAATTTTTAAAAATGGAATTTTTTAGCAAAATAAAAAAAAAACATATTTTTATATTTATCTTACTATCAATATCAAGTAATTATAGTTGCTGTTGTATACTGTGTAGGAATTGTAATTGTTGGTGGTGTAGTTGTACCACATCAAAAACTACACCAATCAGTTCACCAACTACTACACCAATCAGTTCACCAACTACTACACCAATCAGTTCACCAACTACTACACCAATCAGTTCACCAACTACTACACCAATCAGTTCACCAACT